>JABTXL010006431.1:1448455-1506673 GCA_025134845.1 Neodon shergylaensis
GAAGAAGAAGAAGAAGAAGAAGAAGAAGAAGAAGAAGAAGAAGAAGACCTGAAAGGGTTAAATGAGTTTGAGTTGACTGGCACATAAAGCAAAGTATATAGTGATTCTAATAACAATGTTTTAATAGAAAAATATGATCCGTAATGGGAACACACTAAATTCTGTGAGTTCTGGCTCTCTGTGTCTGGAGGAAACCAGATGGGCAGTCCACGCCCCATAAACAGGCCTCTCTGCTATTCAAGTGTCTCTTACCTTGACTTCAGAGACTGTGCCCAGAAAAGAAAAGCCAACCCACCACTGAGCTCATAATTTTGATGATTCTAACCTCTAAAGCACGAGTGTTTCTCATAAAATATGCACTTAGCTCAAAAGTTATTCTAAAAATGAATCAAATACAAAGAAAAACTTTCAAGTGAGATCAGAACATGCCGCCCTGGGAAAGGCCTCATCAGCACGAGGGTTATTGTGAGTTGATCTTTCTGAGAAGCTACAGGCACAGAAGAGAAGTTGTTCTTTCATAAGGGAAATTGGCATCAGTAATGAAATCTCATCAAGAATAGGAAGAGCAGGATGATGGAGTCACAAGACTCACCAGAAAAAGACACTAGTTTACACCCAAACTAATCACACTGGTTCTTGCCTTGCCTTGGGATTTCCCATTAACCAGCCTTTTCCACACTCTTTGGGAAGAAAGACTTTATTTTAGTTCATGCTGCAGGTGACAGTGCACCACTGTGGGGAAGTCACAGTGGCTGGAGCTGGAGACAGCTGATCGTATCATAGTCACAATCAAGAGCAGAGAGAAATGAACACACATGTTTGTTAGTGCTTGACTCTTTCTCTGCACTCATACAATCTAATAGCCCCTGCTTAGGGGATGGATCATCTCACATCCCTGCCTAGGGGATGGTGATGCCTTTAGTGGGCTGGGTCTTCTCACATTAATTAACCACTGAGAAAAACCACTTGAAGGCTTGCCTACAGGCCAACCCAATCCAGATAATTCCTCATTGAGATTATCTTCTCTGGTGATTCTAGGTGTGTTAAGCTGACACACCGAACACCACAGATGGGAAATAAGTGATATTTAAACCTGGGTTGCAGCTATATCTTTGAGATTTGCTCATTTCTCTGGATATCTTCCATATATACATGAGGCATACAGGTTTAAATTTCTCTTCTTTCCCTCTTGTTCATTTGACCTTTGTCACAGAAATGCCTCTCATTAAAGGACTACAAAGGGTAGAGAGAGATCCTTTGCTTCCTCTATACCTTATATTCTCTTTGAGCCTTGCCAAGCCCTTACACATTCTGTGGGCACTAACGAGGCACTGTCAAGCTGTATGTGGACAAACTGGCAGGGGAGGGCACATACATCACCCCACATCGCATGCCTGAACCATCATCCAATCAGACTTCACATATATAACACCAGTTCAAAGATAACATTACAGAGAATGTCAGTATGATAGCAAGGGGCATTAAGTGGTAGCCAGATTCTTCTGAACACAGGGCCCAGTGTGCAACACAGGTTTCTGGATGCCCATGAAGCCAGGCCTAGCAGGGAGTCTCAGAAAAGGCATGTCACTCATACAAAGAGTCTTTTTGCTGGGTACCATTGTGACTGCATTTCAGAAGACATGGCAGCCCTCTGTTAGCCACGTGGGAACCAGCCTGGGGACAAAGTGACATAAGAGAAAACAAAAACAGTGGGTCTCATGTTTACTTTGGTTTTTAGCAACAGTTTTCCATCCCTGCCAGCCTCCAAAATACCCCAACTTTAAGCTTACATCTGAGAGGAAGTACTTGAAGAGAAGCCTACTTTATTAATAAAGATAAGTGTTTAAAACTGGGGGAGGGTGATGGGTCCTAGAAGAGGTTTATGAAGTCTCTGAACTGCAGTTTCTGTTTGCACATGGAGTTTCCGTTATTTGGAGTTGAAAGCAACCACACTTGGCCCCAACCTAGGAATCTGCATTTTGTCTAGTTCCCTGATGATTCTAATGCAGGTGCTGGGAGCTGGATTTTGAGAAACTCAGGTCTACAACTGACAAGCATCATGGTTGTCTCAGGAAAGCTGTGTTTGTGTGAGATGGATCGCCTCAGCCGATTGCAAGTGCAGAGTTCCTTCAGTTTCATAGTTCAGGCTTAGACACGTCATTAGCTGTCAACTCAACTTTAGGTTCTCTATTATCCTGGAATGCTAAATTCAGTTCTCCATTTACTCCACAGCGCTGGCCCAGCAGAACAGGTCAGACAGAACCCAGGGACCCCAAACCCTCGCTTTGCAAGAAAAGCAAGAGTAGCCACTACATTTTTTAGATTATTTAGATCAATGGGTTTGAGTGATTAGATGATCCCCAAAGGTCCTGAGAACTTTATACTGGGCAGTTTTTTCCATGTGGTACCCAGGAAGTAAAGCAACCTCTCACATCACCCAGAGGGAAAAACACAAAACGTCTAGCTGTTTACTTCCCATGATGTTAAGCAACCACAAACAACTTTTTAAAAAAGATCTAGCTGTAGGCACAATGTTGAGCTTCATTCCAGGGAATCCAAAACCCTCTTCTGTCCTGGACACCAGGAACACACACAGTGCACAGACATGCATGAGGGAAGAAGACACATACACATAATGAAAACAAAGGAAGACTTGTTTGAAATTCTTCCTAACATAAGCTGCCACGTCCACCACTGGAGACTTGTTTCTTTGAATTAAGTACCGGTCTCTCTGGACCAAAGATTTAAGATGTAAAACTCGGGAAGAAATAGCATATTACAGCTCTATTAGTTTTGTGTACAAATGTATTTAGCCTGTGCTTCCCTCTTTGTGGAAAGGGGCTAGTCTCCTCTAAGGGGTGAAATTACAGAAAGAAGAAGAAGGCGGGGAAAAGCAACAACAGAGAAGTGAACGTGTGGGGCGGACAAGAATGGAGTTCGGAAAGAAGTTGGCTGCTCTCCGGATCTCACTGAGGTCTGGCTGAATAAAAGCAATGATAGTAATTGCAGGCGTTTTTATTGCTCATTATGTGAGACTCATTTCTTCTTGGTGAAACTCCTTTACTTGAGGCTATTATCCTTTTGTAATTAAAACAATATATTGCCTCCTCCACTTGGGATTCCTTTGAAGCAGTGTGGGTAATATACAATGGTACTCAGGAAGCTTTTATTTGGTTTCTCTTAAGTCAAAGCAGGAGCTTCTGGGAAAGATGGATCACTCCGAGTCCAGGGAGTTATCTCAAATAACTCATGTGCAAGATGATGGTAAAATCCAAAGTTCACTTCTGCCCCGTGAAGAAGCTGCAAACAAAATCTCTAAAGCGATCATCAAACCCAAGGACACATCACCTATGGGGGAAGGAGCGAGCTGTGACTCGGCAGAGAAGGGGGTGTCGTCCTTTCTAAACCGACTAACACCTCAGTAATTTCCTTCAGAGATGTGCCTTGTGTAAATATCTAAAGAACTCACTAGTTTATCTTCCCCAGGATCTCCAACAGTGGGTCTCAGTGTCTGAATCTGTAATTGGTTAAGGCCCACCTCAGAGTTGGTGTGAGGATCAAAAGGAGACAGGTGCGGCCCTCGGTCAAAGGCAGGCACAAGGGAAGCTCCATGGAACTCAGCTCCCTTTTGAACTTCTCTCAGCAGCCCTAACTCCACAGTCCTAACTCATCTGGGGTATTACCGTGACTGTGCTGTTTTAATGTTTTTGTCAACCTGATAGAAGCCCTTGGCTTCAAGTGGAAACCTCAATGCCTTCATCAGATTGGCCTGTAGGCAAGTCTGTAAGGTGGTTTTGCTGGTGCTGTTGTTTTGTTTTTGCTTTTAGATTAATGATTGCTGTGGGAGGACCAACCTACTATGGGCAGTGCCACCCCTGGTACTTGATTTGTGTTGCATAAAAAAAAGAAAGAAGGAAGGAAGGAAAGGAAGGAAGGAAGGAAGGAAGGAAGGAAGGAAGGAAGGAAGGAAGGAAGACACTGAGTTTCTATCCATTTAAGTTGCAATTCCACTAAAATCAGAACACAACAAGATTGTCCACTCTCTCCATATCTATTCAATACAGTACTTGAAGTGTTAGCTAGAGCAATAAGACAATTGGAGGAAATCAACAGGATATAAATTTGAAAGGAAGAAGTCAAATTATCTTTATTTGTAGATGATATGATAGTATACATAAGAGACCGTAAAAATTCTCCCAGGGATCTCCTACAGAAGATAAACATTTTCAGCAAAGTAGTAGTTGAATACAAGATTAACTCATGAAAACTAGTAGCCCTCTTATATACAAATGGCAAATGGACAGAGAAAGAAATCAAAAGTAAGACCTTTCACAACAGTCTCGAGTAATATAAACTATCTTGGGGGAACATTAATCAAGTAAGTAAAAGATTTTTATGATTAAAAACCTCAAGGCTTTGAAGGACGAAATTGAAGAAAATATCAGAAGATGGACAGATCTCCTATCCTCATGGATTTGGTAGGATTAACATAGTAAAAATGAGCATCCTACCAAAAGAAATCTACAGATTGAACACAAGCCACATTAAAATGCCAGCACAGTTCTTCATAGATCTTGAAAGGACAATTCTAAGCTCCATATGGAAACACAAAAAAACCAAGGATAACTAAAACAATCCTCAACAATAAAAGAGCTGCTGGAGGTCTCAGCATTCCATTCCTGGTTTCAAGTTGTCCTAGAGAACTAAAGTAATAAAAACAGCAGACATGCTGATCAAAAGAATAGAATTGAAAACCCAGATATAAATCCTAACACCTACGGACACCCAATTTTTGATAAATAAGCCAGAAATACACACTGGGAAAAAGAAAGCATCCTCAACAAATGATACTGATCAAGCTAGATGTTTGTGTGTGGAGGAACGCAAACAGATCCATACCTATCTCCTGCACAAAACCCAATTCCAAATGGATCAAAGAGCTCCACATAAAACCAGACACACCGAGCCTGATAGAAGAGAAAGTGGGGACTATCCTTGAACTCACTGGTACTGGAGAAGACTTCCTGAACAGAACATCAATAGCACAGGCAGAAAGATGAACACTGAGTGCACGGGAACCCATGAAACTGAAAAACTTCTGTAGGAAAGGACAGCATCAATAGGACAAAGTAGCAGCCTACAGGAAGGGAAAAGATCTTCTCCAACCCCACATCTGATAGAGAGTTAATATCCAAAATATATAATGAAGTCAAGAAACTAGATGTTAAAAAAGCAAATAACCCAATTGAAAAATGGAAAACAGATGTAAAAAAAAATTCTCACTAGATGAAACTCAAATGGCTGAGAAACCCTTAAAGAAATGTTCAGCACCCTTGGCCATCATGAAAACACAAATCAAAACTACTTTGAGATTCTATCTTATCCCTGTCAGAGTGGCTAAGATCAATAACACAAGTGACAGTTCATGTTGTTGAGGATGTGGAGCAAGGGGAACATTGCTTCATTGCTGGTGGGAGTGCAGCCTTGTAGGGCCAATGTGGAAATCAGTGTGATGGTTCCACATAAGCATGGGAATTGATCTGCCTCAAGATCCAACTATATTACCTGTAGTGGTTTGAGAAAAAAAGGGCCCTCAAAGGAAGTGGCACTATTAGGAGGTGTGGCCTTGTTGGAGTAGGTGTGGTCTTTTGGAGGAAGAGTGTCACTGTATAAGCAGGCTTTGTGGTCTCATATGTGCTCAAGCCACGCCCAGTTTTTCAGATCACTTCCTGTTGCCTGCAAGTCAAGATGTAGGACTCAGAGCTCCCCCATCTCCCACCATGATGGACTAACCCTCTGATACATAAGCCATCCCCAATTAAATGTTTTTCCTTTATGAGAGATGCCATGGTCATGGTGTCTCTTCACAGTAATAGAAACCCTCAGATACCACTCTTGGGCATATACCCAAAGGAAGCTTTATCCTACCACAAGGACACTTGCTCAGCCATGTTCATTGCTGCTCTATTCACAATAGTCAGGAATTGGAAACAACCTAAATGCCCCGCAACAGAAGAATAGATAAACACAATGTAGTACATTTACACAGTGGAGTATTACTCAGCTGTTACTGAAAAAAATGACATCATGAAATTTTCAGGCAAATGAATAAAACTAGAAAAAAAGAAACTATCTTAAGTAAGGTGACTCAGACCCAGAAAGACAAACATAGTATGTATTTGCTTCTATGTGAATATTAGCCATTAAATAAATGAAAGCCAAGTTACAATCTGTAGACAAAGAGAGGTTAGGCATAGGAGAAGGAACCAGGGGGAAATACATATTCCTAAGAGGGAAATAGAAGAGATTTTATGGGTGAGCTGGGGCTGGGGTAGAATGAAGATGGGAATGGGAAGATATGGCAGCGACAGGGGAGATGCGGTTGAGAGAGGAGACATGGGGAGAGACAGCTAAGATTGAGGGGTACCTGAAGGGCAGTAGGAAAACCCAGAACAGTGGAAACTTCCTAAAACATATGAAAGCAATGCTAATGAGTCTCCAGATAACGAAGGAGACAGAACTCCAACCAGCCATCTCTTGTCACCAAATGAAGTCTCCAGTGCTGGACTGGGTTACATCCAATTGAGTTGCTGGCCAAGGGGGTCCCATGGAAATCCCCAAACAACCTAGGCTGTTGGCAAGACAATGGTTGCCCTCCACAAACTGACAGCAAGGCCCCATTGCTGAAGACAACACCCATACAGCTCACTGAACATGGAGATGATAAAGCTGGTGCCTACATAGAATCTTCACCTGTACATTCTAGTGTTTTTGGTTTCGGGGGTTTCAAGAAGGTACTCTGCAGACTACCAAAAGAGAAATGTACCGACACAGCCATAACACCTTTGACCCACAATCTGTCCTGCCTGCAAAATATGCCGAGACAATGGTAGCACAAAGCTTGTAAGTGTAGCCAAGCAATGTCTAATTTGACTTAAGGCCCACTCCATGAGAAGGAACCCATACCCAATACTGTTTAGGTGACCAAGAATCAGAGACTAGACAGCCCAGAGACCTGGAGAAAAACCAAATACAACTGTTGCCTTTTTTTTAAAGGAACAATAAAATGACCCCCAACGATATTCTGCTTTACTCATAGATCTTATCCAGTCATCATCAGAGAGGTTTCTTCTGGCAGCAGATGGGAACAGTGCAGAAACCCACAGCCAGGCATTATGGAGAGAGAGACAGAGAGAGAAAGAGAGAGAGAGAGAGAGAGAGAGAGAGAGAGAGAGAGAGAGAGAGAAAGAGAGGAGAGAGGAGAGAGAGAGGGAGAGAGGGAGAGAGACAGAGACAGAGAGGTCTTGGAACACACAATCCCTCCCCTCCGGGCTCAGGGAACCCCAAAGAAGAGGAGGCAGTGGGAGTGTGGGAGCCAGATGGGGATGAAGGATCCAGGAGAATAAGGCCCTCTAAATCAACTGAGAAAAACTCATTTGACCGCAGAGAGACTGAAGCAGCAAGCACAGGGCCCCTGTTGTTCTGCTCCAGGTTCTCTGTGTATATATTACAGCTTTTAGCTTAGTATTTTTGTGGGACTCCTGCGTGTGTGAACAAGTGGGTCTCTGGCTCTGGCGCCTTCTCTTGAAGTTCTTTTCATTCTGTTGGTTTGCTTTGTCCAACTTCAATGTGATGTTTTTTTTAAATCATACTGTATTTCATTGTGTTATGTTTTGTTTTTAAAAAAGAAAGAAAATAAGGAAAAAAACAAAAACATTTTTACAGAAAAAATAAAAGTATCCATTAAAAAAAACCCACACACACAGGCAAGCTGAGCAAGCCATGGTAGGCAAGCCAGTAAGCAGCCCTCCTCCACGGTTTCTGCCTTGGCTTTCATTGGTGATGGGCTATATCACCTGTAAACCATATAAACCCTTCCCTCCCCAAGTTCCTTTTGGTCAGAGTCTTTTATCATAGCAACATAAATCAACCTAGGACAACCAAACTCCCAGATCACATTTCTCTTTTCTAGCCTGGTGAAGTGAATTACCAACAAACTGTTGCCTCCGACAGATGCACCAGACTGATTTCCTAGCTGTCTTAAGACCATATGTTTTAGAACCAAACACTGGAATCCATGGCTTCTCTGGGTCTTGCCATGGAAACATGGATTTTTTAGATACGTTAGCGTATGTGACACTCTTTTCAGAGGCAAGATAATTAAGCTATATTTAGTTACACGCACAGAGAACTTTTTGAAGAATGAAGTAATATCAAAAGAAAACAAACTCCTGATACTCTTCATACAACGTCCCTGATCATTAGACATCAGGATTTCTGGAAACAGCATGGTCATTGTAGACACACCTCTCTGTCAGTGACCACAAAGGGATGACAAACCATCTGCCAGCAATGCTCTGTCCCCATCAGTCATGGGCTGACATTTCTTTGCCAAGATGCCTGGAACACTTTGGCCCTTGGTCTTGTGTGCTGCTGTTGCCTCAGAACCACAGATCTTGTGACACACTTGAGTGTCATTGAGCTGAGAGGCCTGGAAAACGGTCAGAGTCATCGAGTGATGGGAATGAAGAGGGAAAAAAATCCTCCCGAAATAGAAACAGACAGATGGTATAGCTGAGAAACAAGTCAAGCTGCTCGGTTACTACTTTGCTCTTTTTAGTTGAATGCTGGGGCTCCTTTTGTCTCAGTTCTTAGGGCCTTCAGCCAAGGCACAAAGACTAGTTAATTCTCACTCCCTTCTCCCCACCTTCTCACCAGCTCAGATGCCAGCTTCTGGAGGTGAGGACCATGTCTTCTAATAAACATCTCAACTAGAAGACACTCATGAGCAAGTCATGACTAGTTACTTATGTGACATTGAAATTCAGTCAGGGTGACCCATACAGTTGCAACCCTTTGGCTAACATCACTCCCCATAGTGTCAAAGCCAAGGCAAGAGAATTCTCAGCGGTGCCTCCTCCTTGGGTGGAATAGTACTGACTTGACCAGGCTAAGAAGCACAGTGACACCCATCCCAACTGCCTCACTACCAAACGCCCCCCAGCTGCTGCAGGAATCTGATCTATAGTCAAGTTCAACCCTTGACAAAAAGCGTGAGTTTCAAATCCTTGTTTCTCTTGTATCTTCTCAGCAACACGAGCCACCTTCCTCTTGCACTCTCAAAAGGCTACAATGCCCATGGTCTCACCATCTTTACTATACTTAACTTACTGAGAGTTAAGTTCTGTGAGCAACATATGGGAGCTGACATCAATTATCCTGAAGGGACAGGTCAGCTCTCAACTCTGCATCCTGAATGTCAGCCCCTTCCTTATCCATTTCCTCTCCATGATGGCTCTGCCCCATTTCTCAGGCCCACTCTGGGAAACTTGGGAATGTAGTTATAAATGCCTCGCAGCCTGGCCACTCAACCTCAGACAAGTCACACAAGTGTTCGATAAAACTAGTCAGGATTATTATAAAGAGTAAGATAAGCTATACAAAGGGTTTTGTAGTGGCCTTGAAATGCAGACAGTGTTCAAGAAATATGGTGGCTATTATTGGGAGGGCACTGGGGATTGGACCTATGGCCTTGCATGTGTTAAGGCAAGCAATGGGCAAATACCAGACAAACTTAATTAAAGCAATCTTATCCTCTTGCCCTGCTGCACCCCAATTGGGCACTGAGTTTGGATCATTTTCTCCAATGAACTGCAGCTCCCCAAGCTCAGGATCTTAAACCATGTATGTGTTGTGCGCCTAACAATAGTGACAGTAAATAATACCAAGTGTTTGATAAATGCTGGATGAGGTGGTGGAACCAATGCTGACTTAAGGAGATACGGTGAGGCTGTCCCCTGGTCTCCAAACCTCCTTCAGTTCCAGTTCCTCTAGAACTGGGCTTCCGATGGTGCTCCTTTGCAGCCCTCCAGGTCTCACAAGGACTTAACACTGTCTTCAGCAAGGACACTGACTTCCTGCCCCTGAATGACATGTCAGGCTGAGACCGTAAGATCCAGGAAGAATCCTTACCATCAATGCACCTGCCCAAGTTACATACGATGCTGCCAATTACGAATGGCCCACAGATTGTTCCTTTTCATCTCCATCAGGACCTTCCCCATCCACACGGACAAGTGATATTCTCTAAAGCCTACAAAACGTGCATTTTTGTCTAAAGGATCGCGTTATTCAACCTAATCAAAAGGATGCTTGACAGACAAAAACAACTTTAAGACAAGCTCCCTAGCATCCTCTCTGTCTTCAACCAGTTTCAGTTGTATAACAAAATGCCTTAGTCAGGACAGCTTATAAACAGAAAACGTATTTCTCCTAGTCTCAGAGGTTTGAAAACCTAAGATCAAGTCAGAGTACAGCCATTCTGCGGAAGCCTGCTTCAGGGTTGATAGATGGAGCCTGTGTCTTCCCAGGGTGGGATCTCTCTAGAAGCTGATGAGTATTAACGCCACTCATGAGCGCTCCCTCTTACAGTGTTCTAATAATAATCATCATAATCATCATATTGGTTACTAGGTCTCAACAGATGAACGGGGGGGAACACAAACATTCAGATCATAGCACCCTTACCTAATTCTTCTTTCTAAATGCCATCAGTATATAAATTCTGGAACCATCTCTAACCTTCCCTTTTGGCCAGTGTTTTAGTTTGGTTCCATTGCTATGGTAAAACACGATGAATGAAAAGAAACTCAGGGAAAAAGGGTTCATTTCACCTTACAGCTCGTAAGTTCATGACGGGGGGACGCCATGGTAGGGACTCAGGGCAGGAATCTGGGGGCAGGAACATAAGGAGAGGCCCTGAGGTTTGCTGCTTACTGGCTTGTTCAGCCTGCATTTTTATAACACCCAGGACCACCAGCCATGGAGGGCACAGGTCACAACAATCTGGCCCCTCCCACATTAATTATTAATCAAGAAAATGCCCCACAACTCTGCCCATAGGCCATCTGGTGGGACATTTTCTCAACTGAGGTTCCTCTTCTCAGATGACCCTGACTTGTGTCGAGTTGGCATAAAACTAGCCAGCACAGTCACCAATAGGCCAGCTGTAGTCAGTGCCACGCCCTGTCCTGTCGGAGCTGAGCCGGAGATGAAGCTGGACAGCCCAGTGGAGAGGTAACCCTTCTCATGTACTTTTGAGTCTCGCTTCCCAGGTGGATGGCCATTGGCCCCCAGTCTCTCACCCTCCCTGGGCTTATCTGATGCGCAAGGACAGAATGAAGACACCACTAGGGATCCTCCATGTCTGAATGTCAGTGGACTCCCATTCTCAGGCCGATTTGTAGCCCAGTAGGTTTAATCCATCCATAAACAGCCTTCACAGAGCCTACATAGCCACTCCTGGGAGGTTGGGAAAGCCTGCTTCCATGTGACCAGAGACTCCAGACTTCCCATTCTGATGTTCCCTCTGAGTCATGGGGTCACCTGCCTTAACATTCAGAACTCTGCAAATCCATGTTATAGGTGTTCTACCCGTTTGAATAATAAACCCCCAAATAACCTCAACACGTGTACAATGGCAACAGCTCACCAGAAGCAAAGTGTCTTCTGCTATTTCTTATTAACGTATGATCATCAGGGATGACAATGATGAAGGCGTCTGTAGGAAAAGGGCATCATTAGCCCTGGGAAGATGGCCCATTATCTCTGCTAATTACTTCTGTGCCGTTGTTTAAGCCATTCCCCAGCCTGGAAGGCCTTGCCCCCACCCAGCTCCCATCAATCAAAGTCTCACTTGTCCTTTAGAGCCCAGTTCAAATGCCACTTTCTCCAAGAAGCCTTTCCTAATCTCCCAGTTAGAATTAATTGCTTCCTGCTCAATGTTCCTGTGATATTAATAATATCATTTTCTCATGTCGATATCTTGAAATGTTCTCTGATTATTTATTATAGAACCATCACATAATATCTCTATGTCATATTAAATTGTGCTCATAAGGACATATGGAAGATTATTAACGCGGAACCTTGCTTACAACTCAGTGTTAATTAAAAAAACTTTTTAAGATTATAGATGATTTTATATCTGGTCCATAGGTCAAGCTTCTATTTGTTCATTCATTCACCTCTTAAGCAACGATAGCAAAAAACTATTATAAAAATAGCCACCAGCTGTCGAGTCTGATATGCTAGGTGTCTTCATATTTCCATCTTAGGGCACACGACAGGGAAAACTTACCTAACGTGCAGTTATCAAGTGGCGTTTTTGAGATCCTAAACAATGCCTCGTTCCTAAGTCTCTACTCTCGCCATCGTGCATTTCTGATTACCTGGCTGTTGGGAAAGCTGCCTGAATTTTATAACGTAGGTGGGAGCCGCAGCTCGCTCCCATGCACAGATTTGAGTTTAAGACCCCCTAGACACATCCAATTTGCCTTCTCCTTTACCAGCCTGTAAAGAACGGAAAAACGGGTGGTGTGGCCGCCAGACCTCTGGGCTCCAGGATACTTACTACCGAACGGCTTCAGACCCTTCATGGTCTGGCCTGCTGCTGGGAGCATGCGCCTCTTGATTGCACCGCTCTCTGGGTGCCATGCCGGGATGAGCGGAGAGGCCCCTGGCTCACAGTAGTGTGTCACACTTCTGTGGAAAAGCACGCCCCTCAGCTGCATTCACGCGATTCCAGCCTCTACACATACACATGCAGCTGGTGCTGAAGGGCTAAGAGCAAGATCTCACATTTATCCCTCCTAAATCCCATCTTGTAATATCTGGGGCATCACTTCAGTCTGCTGAGATCTTTCTAAATCCCGGTCTTGTCATCCCAGGTAGCCACTAACCCTGTCAGCAAATTCGATCAGCATGTTCCGTGAACCCATCCAGGCCATTAATAAAAATGTTGACCGCGACCTGCAGCAACTGCCTAGGGACCTCCCTTGACGTTGACACGGATTCGTTCAGTAGCGGTGTCTGCGTGGGAGTGCGCCACCCATTACAAGTCTGCCCAATTTTCCTGGGCTCACAGTCTCTGCCCTGCTACCACAGCCCACCAACCTGGAACCCCAGACAAAGGAAATGAGTCCATTCTGCCCCGATTGGTCCTGAGTGAGCTCCCGTTGCTTTATGAAGATTAGCCTGGCAGGGTAAATCCTGAACCCACACTGCTTCTCCTGATGGTGTCGGTAGCATAAGCTGGGCGTGGCAATAACACGATAAATCACCATGTAATTACTCCCAGAACCATAAGAGGCCAGAAGCTCCCAATTATCCACCTCAAAAACCAAAATCTACACACACAAAAGACCAGCCTAACGGAAAATAGCAAAATTCACCTATGGCTATCTGACACAATGCTCTCAGCCCTGCCCTATTTCTTGACGCCCTCCTTTCCCTGCCTGATGTGAATCCTATGAGTTCATGAGGGTCCCTACCTTCCCAAGACTCTCTGCATTGATACCTAATTTCATTTCTACCCTTCCTAAATGCCCCAAGCTAGGAGATGAACTCCCCATGAACTGCTCCCTCTTTCTCCCTATTTCGTTAATTGACTGATCTCAGAAAGACATTTTTTAAAAGGTGATAAAGAAGTGTGGATGATTAGTCACCCTACATGAACACTGTAACTTTAAGACAGGGGTATAGTTAACTCCAAGCAATTTCTAGTTAGTGAACCTGGAAACAGTGTGGAAAAATTTGGGTGCAGAATTGCAAGAATAATTTGAAATCTCTTTGGCTGAGGGACTTTTGTCCTGAGCGAGGCCAATGCATATAACTAGCAAAGCTTCCACTGGGAAAGGATCTGGGGAGTTGTCAAGTGCAATCAGATATATGTAGATGAGGACTGGACATCAAGCAGATGCTGGGGATGCATCTGGAGCAAGCAGCAGAAACATCTACCTAGAAAGCTACAGCAGGACCTTCTGCTAAGCAATCTTCTTCCACCAGACACAACCCTGGACCAACAGCTGAATCCTCGGCTGCCTTGAGCATCCTCACCTACCAAAAGACTGAAAGACCAGGTTTGAAGCATCCACTCATCAGGCCAGGCTGTGGAGCCACTCCCTGTGCTGGAACGGTAGAAGAAAACCTCTCTTCTCTTTAGTCTTCCCAGTGGAGGTGTCCTGCTCATCTTCCTCTTAAAGATTCAGAATACATTATCCAAGGGCATGAGAAATGTCCAGTGTAATACCTAGAGCATCTTAAGTTCTTTATGTACTTTTCTTGAACTCCAGATTCTAAGTCTATATTTTCGACAGTCACTTGTTTAGGGTCGGGGTACTTGTGCCTTCAGTTACTGGAGTAATTGCCACTAGTAATGCAGGGGCTTTTATCGTTGTTGTAGTAGCTGCTGTTTTGACTTGGTTGTGGAGAATGCTTTTGTTTCTGCTCTTTCCAGTGGGTAAGTCAACACCAGGTCCTCGTACATGCCAAGCAAGTACTCTGCCACTAAGCCCCATCTCTGGCCACTACTGCTGTCTTACCATGATGCTCTTTCCTCAATCCTTCCCCAAGCACAGCAGCCAGACTCTCAATAAATCGCCTTAAAACACTTGTTCTTAAATCTAACACACACATACAGAAAAGTACATAACAGCCTTGTGAAATTCCACAGAGTAAACATATAATGTTCAAGGCAGATTACCGGTAGTGCATGCCCTTTGGTGGCCTTCTATGTCAGTTAATATCTCTCCAAGATAACCACTACCCTTAACCTGGTATGACAGATGTCTTTTCTTGGTATTTGAAAAGTTTAGATAAATAAGGAAAGGAGTAAACCTATCATATTTAGGACAGGTCAGGAATCTCGATACAGCATTTTGTCTGTGAGATTCATCCATATGGGGAGAGGCTAGCGTTGACCAACCAGGTTTGGAAGGTTGCCATCACTCTAGCTGGCTGTCCCCAGGGCCTTGAGCATTACTGAAATTGTACACTAAGGTCATCCCAGAAAACAAGACCTCTAGACATTTTATATTCGCAAGAAAACTAAATTCAACCCAGATTAGTTCTCATGAATCTGAGTCCCACGGCACACATGTGGAGGTCAAGAGGGCACCTTTGGGTGCTGATCTGCCTTCCACCTTGTGGGTCTCTTTGCCACCTCATCTGTCAGGCTACCCGGTCCCTGAAGCTCCTGTAGAGTCTCCTGTCTCTGTTTCCCATTCCGTGTTTGCACATGGAGATTACACACACCTGTGTAACTGCATCAGGCTTCAGTGTGGGTTCTGGGGATGGAAGCGCGGGTATTCGGGTTGCACAGCAAGCCCGCTGCCCACTGAGCCCACTCCCCAGCCCTCCTGTTCATTTCAAATGCTCTAAGAAGTGTCCTCTTAGACCCAGAAGCAGAGTTCTCCTTCACAAGTAGAGAATTTGGTTGTCTGAAAGTGTTGAGATCCTAGAGATACTGGGATTATGATGGACAAGCCCTGGCTGTGCACCTGAGCCTGCCCGTGGATGTCATCTCTGTGCCGAAGGCAGTGACTTCTAAACACAAGAGTGATTTGGGCTAAACTAGACAAGAGGAATAACGAAGAAGTTTCTGGTGAGCCTAAAGGAAACAGGCCAGCTCTATAAAGAGATATCAGGGATAGACGGGCCATGGGCCGGGTAAGGATGATGATCAGACCTTAAACAGTTACGCTCTCCAGAAACTGGACTCCAGAGAAGCTCTCTTCTTAGAGAAACAGGTTGAGGATTAATATTGCACCTCCGTGGGGGACCCACCAGCCTATTACAGTGTGCTATCTGGTGGAACAGTGGCGTCAGGGGGTGAGAAGCCAGAGGGAAGGAGGCGGCTGGCAGGAGTATGTGGGGAGGCAGAATCCCTGGCCCCCAGCAGTTGGTTCCGTTTGTGGAAAAAGTGAGTTCTTTGCAGCCTATAGGGTTCCGTGTGCAAAGAGCAGTGTGCACACGGGAAAGAGAGGGGTTGCAACATACCTGTAAGCCATTCATAACCAATGAGGAGGGCAGAGGGATGACTGCATCCTCAGAAGTCAGAGACTTGGAACCACTGTGGGAAGAGGACGCCATGGGGACCGTGGCTTGGCTCAGTGAGTTTTCCTCCAGCCAGATGTGTTCCGATTCTCTGCTGCTTCTCCTCAGCCCAACCCCAAACTCCCAATCTTTTATAGCACTGGATGGCGATGGGGAGGGGGAGGGTCAAGCAGAGAGAAAGGCAGATAGAAAAGAAGCAGAGAGAAGCTGAACAAGAAGGAAAGTTGAAAAACTGCCAGGGTTAAGGAAGAAAAAGACCCATGGGAGGGAAAGGTGGAGAGACAGCTCAAAACCCCGTTTGTCACTGTGTGGGTGGCAGGTGAGAGGCCACAGAAGGGCCCCCGAGGCAAGGGCAGGTAGTGGGGGCTCCCGTGGTCTGGGAGCAAACATGTCACTTCCCGCTTCTCTGAGGCACTAGTTCACGTTGCTGAGTCACGCTCAGCCTAAGGAGGTCTTTCTGGAAAAGGATTTAACATGTGTAGCTAAGCACTTTAAAATCGGGTTGTTAGACTTCGTTCTCATGGGCATATGCCTGCATGAGGAATTACAGCAGAGGAGAATAAGATGCCAAAATGCCTCAGGAGGGAGCCTCAGATTGTGGGAAGGGCTGCAGAAGAGCAGGTGCTAAGTGAGATTGACAGCCAGCAAAGGGGTCTGGGAGCCTACCAAGAAGACAGTATGTGTAAGTACAGCCTGGGAAGATAATGAGTAGATTAGCATATTCCAATTAGAATCAAGACCTGCAGATGAAAAGACGCCGGGCACTAAAGATGTTAAGTACAGGCTTAGGAGACTGCGAAATTGGCCTAGAAGGAAGAGAAGCCAAATTATAAAGACACTCGAATGCCAGAGCGTGGGCTCTGTGAGTGAATCCAGGATCAGCTCGCATTTTAAGAATTATCTGGCCAGGTGTGATGATACACACCTTTAATAGCAGCCCTTGCGTGTCAGAGACAGGGGAATCTCTGTGAGTTGAAAGTCAGCCTGGTCTATGTAGAAAATTCCCTGCCAGCCAGGGTTACATAATAAGTCCTCGTCTTTAAAAAAAAATAATTTTTTTGATCGTAATGTGTATGAGTAGTCATTCTGGAAAGGACTAGGGACAAAAAGTCCAGTTAGAAACCCAGCATAGTCTAGGGGTTGTAACAGTCTGAACTGGGCTCCCGGCAATCAAAACGACAAGGAATGATATGTGAACATCTGTTTTGATGTTTTCACGGGTAACATCTCTAGAATTTAGACATCAATCGGAACTATGCATTATAATTTATGTGCTATCTCTTCTTACTCTCAAAAAGAAACCCTAAGGCTGGGTCTGGGACCATTTTCCATTGAGAAAACAGACTGATACCAGGTAACTTATGAAGAAGCTTAGTTGGCTTACAGTTGTGAGGTGATGAAGTCCACACGCATGACGCTGGCATCCTCGGCATCTAGCGTATGTCTCCTCGCTGCATGAGGACATGGTGGAGGGCATCACATGGTAAGTTAGCAAGAGTGACCCCTGGCTCTCTTCCCCTTAGAAACCACAGATGCCCTTGTGACATCATCTGATCCCAGTGACCTCACAAAGGCCCCACTGTCAACTCTCATTGCTATTAGAATTTGGGTCCTGTAGGGTTTGGCTGCCCACCTACCTTTACTTTTACTCCATCCCTGTGGTGTGTGAGTCTGTTGTTCTCAAGGTCCCTGGTGCCCGGCACATAGCCACCCCCAGGGAGTGCAGAGGTATATGATGGCCTTTCCTGGAGGTGTGTAGGTGTGTTGCCATGGCTTTCAACTCCTAATGGGCATTTTGAACCCTGTACTTACTTAGAGACAGGACGAAGGCCTTTCGTGTGGGCACTTCTGACACCATTGATGCCTACCAGGGTGACAGGCCACATTCCCCATGAGTGTAGTGCCGGCGGCAGTCTTTCCAGGAAACAAGCTGATAACCAAATGGGAACTTTTAAGCAGGAAAAGGAAAGAAGGCAGAATTGCTCAATGCAGAACTCTAGAAGCCTGGCGATACCTCAAGCACCATTTCCTGACTTAAATCCAAGAAGAGAGGTGGCCAAATGGCAGAAGACAAAATGAATCAAAACAACAGGTGCCTGAAGAAATCAGCCAAGATGGCCCAAGGTGCCCATAGATGGAGTGAAAACTGGGCGATTGGAAGTATATAAGGTAAGGGAGTCGGCAGCGCGATGGCGGCCACGCTTGATGGCCTGAGTCAGATCCCCAGACCACACAGGGCGGAAAGAGTGGACAGCATAGTGACAGCTCACTTGTATTCTAATAAATAAAGCCTCCATGAAGACCAGAGAGCCAAACAGCCAGTCACTGACTCTTACCTTTATCTCAGTCCGAAATGGCGATCCTGCCTCCAGGAATCTCAGAATGAGACTGTGTCTGTGTGCTGTCTCCTCCCGTTATATATTCCACTCTAGGGCTGGGATTAATGGCGCACACCACTGGGATTAAAGGCATGCCCCGCCTGGTTTCTATGGCAAACTAGTGTGGCTACTGGATTTAAAGCTATGTGTTACTACTGCCTGGCTAGAAGGCTGACCAGTGGGAATGTTTTACTCTCTGATATTCAGGCAAGCTTTATTTATTAAAATACAAATGAAATATCACTACAGAACAGACTCCCAAAAGTTTTCCTTTGACCTCTGTACTGTGTGTGTATGTGTACAAATTAAAATAAATGTGAAATATGTAAAAATAAAAACATCTAAGGGCTAGTTATGCAAAAGAATCCTCAACCGAACACCCCTACCCATGTGTGGTGAATAAGGAGGCTGTAAAGACTCTGGGGAGGCTTCTCAACAGCCACGGTACCTGAGCAGCACAGGACTTTGTGGGTACCTTTCACACATAGCAACCCACAGAGACAGGAGTTACTCTTTCTGCCTTACAGAGAAAAGCACATTCAGAAAGGGTATTCAAGTCGGCCAGTTCCCCAGCTGGTCAGCCACAATACTGTGATCTCCAGACATTAAGAGAAAACTACGAGGAGAGAGGGTTGGGTAAACTGTCCTCTAAGCCCAAGCCAGATGTCCTCAGGGTGCAGAGTCTCATCTCACGCCTGGAGTAAGGAGTGCTCATCCCAGACTCCAAGGCCAGCATCTAACAGTCACTCGCTGAAGCTACCACCAGACTGGCACCCCCGTGCAATCTCCTGCAATCCCCGCATGGCCTGTGAAGGAACCACTCAGATTAGTCCCTTTCCAGAGTGGAAAACCCAGCCAATGGTGACTGAGTCACCATCCCAAGGCTAAAGTAAACTTGATCTTGGTTTGGTTTGGCTCCTAATCCCATGTGCTGCTTGCATGGATTTCATGAGTCTGCATTCCTTAAAGTTAGGAATGTGTATAAGGTTACCGATTGTTATGACATGTTAGATATGACTTCTAAGTTTCTAGAAGTATCTTTCTATCACTCAAATAAAAATTTAACCTTTCTCAGCACATACTCACTAGTGTCTACCATGTTCTAGATACTGTCTCAGTCCTGGAAAAAATGGCTCTGGACAAATTAATTCTCTTCCTTGTTCTGAACGTTGATCATGTTAAATTCAAAAAGGAATATGAATGATACTTTATAATAAAATTACAGGAAATATCAACAATAAATGGATAGAAATTATAAACACAGAAATGCAAGAATAAAACATAGGGAAGGGGCTGGACACATGACTCAATGGTTAAGTGCATTTGTTGCTCTTGCAGAGGGCCTGGGTTTGATTCCCAGCACCCACATGGCAGCTCACAACCATCTGTAACCTCAGTTCCAGAGGATGTAATATCTTCTTCCAACCTGGGTGAGAATCAGAAATGTACAGGGTACACAGACATTTATGCAGGCAAAATACCCATACATACAAAACAAATCTAAAAAATAAAAAAAGAGAAAGGTTAAGAATAATGCGTGGAACTTAGAAAAAGTGTCAAACACAAAATCAGGGAGCAAAAACTGTCTCAGAAGATACGAATGTCAACGTAGAAGGAAATCCCTTTCATGAAAAGACATTTAGAACGTACACAGTTTGACTCAGCCATCTTGGGAATTGGCTGCCTGGCTGCAAAAAACATCCCAGCTAGCTTGTTGACCAAACTCCCTCACAAGACCCTCATCTGGGTGTCTAGGGGCTCCCTAGCACCTGCTGTCTGCACCTCTGTCCTAACTGCGCATGGCTTCTGAAGCAGCTAGGGAACGCAAGGAGTAGCAGACCAGGGAAGGGAGGCTCCTTGGCGTTGCTTGCTATGGAAAAGCCATAATCCCCGCAGAGCAAAGACTTTTGGGTGCAGTTTTTGAGGTTGGGGAGCACCCTCACTCCTGCAAGTAACCCCTCACGTGTGCTCTGTAAGGAAGCCCAGTGAACTCATTGGGTCCCCAGAGTGTACTTTGGTGGACTCGTGTTTCAGGTTATCGCTGGGATTGCAAGAGGATCTTAGGATGCTGCTGGGTCTCCCTGAGGGTGGGAGGTGGAGCAACAGACCTTTTTATCAGAAAGACACAAACCACTAGGTCAGTCTTGATTTCATGGCACCACATGGTATGTTTGTCTGTTTGTACATTAATATTCAACGGGGCAGTGAGTGGCGTTAGGGGCCCCACCCATTTTTGCAGCTAACTTCAAATCCATGCTTGGTTTTTATGTGTGGTTTGTTTTGTTTTGTTTTTTTTAGAGAGAGAGGCCCCTGTAACCCTGGCTGAATGACCTTGAACTCCTCATCCTCCTGTCTCCCCCTCCTGAGTGTTGAGATTACATCCCTGCACCGCCTCTAGTATACGAGGTGTTAGGTCCAGAACCCAGAACTTTGCGCTTGCCAGGCAAGCTCTGTACCAACTGAGACACAGCCTCAGCCTCGAGTCAATGTTTGGAGAGAATTATTTCTTATGTACAGACATGAGAAGAAAAAAAATTCTCATACTAGGTCTTCAGTTAGGGGTGAAATCAGCACTCACTCACAACCTGACTTCCTCGCCATTCTTGAGGGAAGATTAGCAAGAAAGAGGGAAGGGAGGTCAGAGGCAGGGTCATCTGGGCTTGTGAGGACCCACTGACCACCTGGTAGTAGCTCAGCATCAGTACCAAAGTGACAGAGCACACTTCTGTAAGGTCTCAGCCCAGCCTGGCACTCAGCCACAAACTTCAGCCTCTGCCGCGTGACTCCCTCCTCAAGTCCCCTCCCCTCGGAGAGCCCCCACTAAAATGCTGATCTTTCCACGGGTGTTAAGCCCATCAGCTAACGCTTTTCTTATCAGCCATGGCACCTTTGCTATCCACAAACACCTTGGCTTAAATTATTTGACAACTTTCAGAGTGTGTGTGGGAGAGAGAAGCCCTGCTTTGTCTCCTGTAGAAGGAGGACAGATAAGGGTTTGGGGAATGCAAGGTGGGAGGCCAGAGATAAGTCTCCACCAACTTGACCACTCTTGGCTTTGCTAGACCTTTATGGGAACAAAGCGGCAGAAGGGTGTGTGTGTGTGAGAGAGAGCTATGTAGACTCCTAAGAATCAGAGCAAGTTCTGCAGAGAGTTTGAATGGCCTAAGTAGAAAGTGTGTGTCTCAAGGGATAGTTGGTGTTGTTCTTTTGTTTTACGATGTATTTTATGTGTCTATTTATTTGTTTGTTTATTTTGAGACAGGGAGGGTCTCACTACCTTCACCTAGCCTGGTACTGGTACTTACTATGTAGACCAGACTGGCTTGTAACTCACAGAAATCTACCTACCTCTGCCTCCACACCCAGCCATTTTATCATTTTAATTTGTGAATGTGTGTGTGTGTGTGTACGTGTGTGTGTGTATTGTGTGTGTGTGTGTATTGTGTGTGTGTGTTAGTGGTTAGCTGGAAGTCAGGAGATGTATCACAGGCTTAAAATGACAGCCTAGAGCAATGCAGGGCTAGAAGCCTCGGATAGCACACTGGCTTTCAAATGCTTCGTGACAGCAGCACCATGCTTAGCAGCTTAACACAACATACAGACCAGCTAAGGTGTTTGCCCCGAAGCTTAACAAGCTGAGCTCAATCCCAAGGACAGCGGAAACAACTGGCTTCTTTCTACAAGTTGTCTTCTGACCCCCACATGGTCACCACAGCACAGTCACACACACACACACACACACAAAATCAACAGGTGAATTTTTTTTTTCGGTTTTTCGAGACAGGGTTTCTCTGTGGTTTTGGATCCTGTCTTGGAACTAGCTCTGTAGACCAGGCTGGTCTCGAACTCACAGAGATCCGCCTGCCTCTGCCTCCCTAGTGCTGGGATTGAAGGCGTGCGCCACCACCGCCCGGCGAACAGGTGAATTTTTAAAACATGTATTTATTACCTTCCTGTCCCTATGAGCCAATCATTCGGGTCCTCCACACAGGGTCTCACCTGTCTGCCATCCCAGGGTCAAGCAGGCTCCATGTCTTCCTAGAACTCTGGGTCCCCTTCTGAGCTCATGTGGTTGTCAACAGAGTTCATCTTTGTGTCCCCAATGAGGTCCCCACTCTCTCCCTGACTGTCAGGAGGGGCTGCTTCTAGAGCTCCCCCGACTACTTGCCCATGGGTCGTCTCTCAATGCGGCCTTGTTCTACTTTGAATCCCGCAAGAGAAGTTCTCTCTCTCTCTTCTCTCTCTCTTTCTATCCTTCTCCCACTCTCTCTCTCTCTCTCCCTCCAGTCTGAGATGAAGGCTTACACAATGCAATATAATCAAAACAACTCTTTCACTGTGTTCATTGGGGTCGTACAAACCAGGGAGCAGGAATTTGGTGAACCATCTTGGAATTTTACCTGTCCCGTGTCTCATGATACGCCCCTCCCGCGTAGATTTTCACCCCATCTGTTACGAGCTGAATTATGCCCTTAGAAAACTCATGGATGAAAGTTCTAACCTCGTTCCTGCATTTGTGTGGTTGCATTTGGGAACCAGGTCTCTTTTTTTAAATTTTCATGCATTAATTGTACAGATTAATAGATTTCATTTCTGTCTACAAATGGTGCCCAATTGTTTGGCAAGAATTTCCACATAAAGCCTGAGAAAGCTTTAAAAAAAAGATTCCAGATGGACAAGAACAGAGTCAAACACAACTGCTTGGTAACCATCTTTTCTCTGTAGGCTCTGTTTGCTGGTGGCAAACACAGCTCCTTTAAGAGAGGCATCCTGACTCAGTGATAGTGGCAAAAACTTCGCAGCTCTTTTAAGAGGCTCTGCCACCAAACACTTAAATGGTGTTTCTGAGCAGCCGGCATCAGGTTTCTTGGTGGTGGCATGGACCTAGAAACTTTACAGAGTTGTGGCAGTAAGTATAGTTCCCGACAGTGCCTTGGCCATGAAGCTAGACTCAAAAAGCTAAGGAATGGGATGGAGCCAGCCACCAAAGCCACAGTTTTAATCCTAGCCATGCTGTTTAGCAGATTAAAGACTCATGTGGTCAGAAAAAGAGATAGAGATATACAGCAAAGACATACTCAGATAAAAATCAAAGTTAAACAGTTTACAGTGTATTTAAAGATATAGGTAGGCTTGGGAGAGAAAGGAAGAAGGCTAGAGAAAGTCTTCAAAAAAAAAAAGAAAAAGAAATAGAGTGGCCAGGTGTGGTGGCACACACCTTTAATCTCAGCACTTGGAGGGCAGAGGCAGGTGGATCTCTGTGAGTTTGGGGCCAGCCTGGTCTACAGAGTGAGTTCCATGACAGCCAAAGATACACAGAGAAACCCTGTCTCAAAAAAAACCCAAAAATTAAAAATAAAAATAAAAGAAATAGAGTAAGAAAAAAAGCCATGTTAAGATAGAAAATACATAGAAAGTCTGGATACTGTATGTTACTGTATTGTCCTTGAATTGTTTGACTGTTGAGAAAGGAGCAACAGCTGCTAAAAGACATTTGATTATAAATGCTGCTGGATTAATCCAACCTATATATTTTGAAAATGCCTTGACTTCAAAATTAAAGTCAAAAGATAAGTTACTTTGGAGAAGAGGTTTTGCTTTTGTTTCCACAGGAAATGAGAGGCTGTGGATTCATTCTGGGTTAAAAGAAAAATAAAATTTGATCAAGGAAGACCCCTGAAAATTCTCCAATGAGAATGAATGGCCCAGATGATTCAACGTTTCAGAACATCTCTGTAGCAGTTTCTTTTGAGTTATGCATCCAGAACAGCTTCAAGGCTGCTGGCTGAGAAGATGCAGACTTACAGATTACTCCAGTCAGGATTTGACCATGACCCTAAATTTTCTTTGGGTCCCATAAGAATACCAGTACCCCCAATCAGCAGGAAGTATCCTAGAAAACTACAACTACATTCCAAATAAATGGATTATGAGTGTTTGTCTTTCTTTAGTGTGTTGATTACAAGTTGTTACTGTTAAAGGTCAGGAAAAAAGCTAAACAAAGGAGATTAGATTCAGGGTCTTGTTTTGAAAAGAAAAAAGGGAAACTGTTGTGGAATAATGCTGTTGTACACTGTAAAGATATGTCACTGGTATTGGCTTAATAAAATGCTGATTGGCCAGTAGCCAGGCAGGAAGAATAGGCAGGGCAACAAGATTAAGAGAATTTTGAGAAGAAGAAAGGCAGAGACGTAGTCACCAGCCAGATGCAAAGGAAGCAAGATGAAAATGCCTTACTGAGAACAGGTACCAAGTCACGTGGCTAAACATAGATTAGATTATGGGTTAATTTAAGTTGTAAGAACTAGTGAGTATGCCTGAGCTAAGAGGCCAGACAGTGTGTAATTAATAGAAGCCTCTGTGTGCTTCTTTGGGACTGAACAGCTGCAGGACTGAGATGAGACAGAAACTTCTGTCTCCATTTCATAGGGCATTTCCAGAAGATATATAATGACTTTAACTAAATTTGCCTCCCATCGCCCCTTTGTCCCTGATGCCCCCACCCAATGATCCCATATTCCCCCTTCTACTCTGATGTATTTTTAAAAAGATTAATATATTTTATTTTATGTGTGTGTTGACTAGTTTTATATCAACTTGACACAAGCTAGTGTTATCAGAGAGGAGGGAGTCTCAATTGAGAACATGTCTCCATAAGATCCAGCTCCGAGCAAGCCTGTAGGGCATTTTCTTAATTAGTCATTGATAGGCGAGGGCTCCGCCCATTGTGGGTATTGCCATCCCTGAGTTGGTGCTCCTGGGTTCTACTAAAAACTGAGCAACCCATGAGGAGCAAGCCAGTAAGCAGAACCCTTCCGTTGCTTCTACATCAGTTCCTGCCTCCAGGTTCCTGTTCTGTTTGAGTTCCTGTCCTGACTCCCTTCAATGATGGACTGCAATAGAGAAGTGTAAACCAAAAAGCCTTTCTTATCCATCTTCCTTCTGGTCTTGATGTTTCATTATCACATGGGTAATCCTTACTAAGACTGATGTGGGATATCCTTCTGCATATGTGTTGCCTTTATTGGTTAAAGCTATTTTGAATAAATTAATTTATTAAATAATTTAATAAATTAAATAAAGCTATATTGAATAAAGCTATTTTGGCCAATGACTTAGCAGAGTAAAGTCACGTGGGAAATCTGAATAGATATATATAGACAGAGTAGCCAGAGTCAGAAAGACACCATGGAAAGTTACCCATAGGCTACAGCATTGTGGAGAAACATAGATTAATAGAAATGGGTTCATTTAAGATGTAAGAGCTAGCTAGGAATATGCCTAAGCTATGGGCCAAACAGCGTTGTAATTAATATAGTTTTTCTGTGTGACTATTTGGATCTGGAGGCTGAGCAACAAATGAGCAGTCTCCTTTTACAACTAAGACATTGTGTATAGGGTTCTGTCTGCATATATGCATTAGAACTGTGTTCATGCCTGGTACTCACAGAGGCCAGAAAAGAATAATGAATCCCTGAATCTAGTGGTGAGCTGCCATTTGAGTGCTGGAAACCCAACTTGGGTCCTCTGCAAGAACATTAAGTGCTTTTAACCACTGAGCCATCTCTCGGGTCCCTCATGTCTTTAAAAAAAATTGGAATCTGAATATGAAAGAAAATACCTGATATTTGCTTTCCCAGTCTGCTGACTCCACTTAAAAGACACGCTTTAGTTCTATCCATTTTTTTCCTTCAGGTGACAAAGTCCATTGTTTTCATACCTGGGTAAAAGTAGCCATGTTGCATTGTTTTTATCTGTTTTCTGCTGATGGACACCTACGCTGATTCCATAACTCAGCCATTGGGAACAGTGTTACACTAGCAAAAGTGTGCAAGCATCTCTGTTGTCTGCTGTCCTCCATTCCTTTGGGGATACCCAAGCCTGGGATAGCAAGCAGATCTGGTAATTCTAGCTTTAATCTTTGAGGCACCTCCTACTGTTTCCCACAGTGGCTGCACTAATTAACATGGCCACCAACAGTGTTCCTTCCCACCCCACCCCACCCCACCCCGTCCTCTACCCCTAAATGCCTGCTTCTTGCCCAACATGTGTTTGCTTTCTTGGTGACAGCTCTTCTGACTAGCGTGAGATGGAGTCTCAGTGTAGACTTGATCTGCATTTTCCTGAGAGCTAAGGATGCTGAACATTTTTTCATGTATTTGTTGGCCCAGAAATAGGGACTTGAAAGAGGTAATCGAGTTCAAACTAATTCATTAGGATGAGCTCTGATGTAAGCTGACCTGGGTCCTCGCAGGAAGGAGAGATGAGAAGGAAGAAGCCCCTGAGCCCTCAGAGAAACAGCTGCCCACAAGCCAAGAGAGAGACTCCGACGAGAGGCCAAGCCTGGGAAGCCCCTGACTTTGGACTTCTAACCTCAAGAATTGTGACAAAATTAAATTTTGCTTAAGTCACCTTGCCTATGGCACTTTGGGTTAGTGGCTTTAGAAGTCTCATTCCCAATATGTCACCGTTTTGGTTGGTCATCAACTTGTATGGATCTGGTCTCAATCAAGGGACACAGTTCTGAATGAGTCTAAGAGGACAATTCCAGAAAGGATTAACTAAGGAGACAGGACTCTCCCTCTAACAGGTGGCCCGGATATGTATAAAGACGTTCAAATTAAAAGTGGCGTTGCCCGCCTGCCCGCCTCTGCTGGCAACGGTGTCTGTTGCTGCTGTTGCCACAATCATCTTCTGCTAACATCAGATTCCAGCTTCTTTGGTCTTCCAGCATGGACTGGAGCCCCTGAAAGAACCACCCGGGCCTTCATCACTAGACTGAGACTGCTTAGGCATCCAGTTGGTGGACTGAGCATCTGCCGTGTTCCCAGCCTCTCCGGCCTACAAATAGTCATTGCTGGCCTGCCCAAGCCTATTACATAAGCCAATCTATTAAGTCCCACTTTATAAGACATGCATTTTGTAGGTTCTGTTTTTCTAGAGAACCCTGCTTAGTAGATCATTTAAATCTCATCTCCCCAGCGCAAGTGCAAAAAACACATTGTCTAAACCTTTTAACTCGGGTCCACGTAAAGATCCCGGATGTGACATGATAAATATAACTCCTGGTGTATAATTCCTCCAATACACAACGGTGGCCCCCAAATCAGAGAGATGGGAGGTAAAGATAAAAAACAAAAAGGAGGAGTCTAGTAATCCATCACAGTTCTGAGATTCACCAAGTGTCCTAATTTATTTCACTGTCAATTTAACTGGATGTATAATCATGGAAACACACTTCCAGGCATATCCATGAGGATCTTTCCAGAAAGTTTGACTGACAACATTAGATTTCCTTCCCCGAGTTTCAAGGACTGAGAATAAAGTTTCTCTAGTTCTCTACTGTCTGAACTCAACATTCAGCCCCGAGTCAGCCTTCCATCTTCACCAAAGGCAGTGCACGCTTGCAACTGAGCTGTTTTGTCGGCCTGCTTCCTGCAAGCAGCTTGGGATCTTCATGTCTGACATGACTAGAGTGAAGAGAGCACATTTGCAGAGGAGGAGATAGCCATGGAGAGGGACTAGCTTCATACGGGACACTGATCACATACTTAGACACACTACAGATCCCAAGAGCCGGGTTTCACACCATCAGAAAAACAGAGCTACAAATTTGGAAAATGGGAATGAACTTACTGACGTTGGACTGCAATTGGAGACGCCAGTTTACAATATAAATAGCTAGCTATTGAAGTAAATATAGTTGTAAGAACATATATATGCACACACACATACTCCTTAGTGCTGTCCATGGGGGCTCTTAGAAACAAAACACCCCACGACAATAAACACACCTACGTCCCAGACCGTGTCTTCTAAATATCGTTGTCTACTTCAAAGAACCAGGAATCCTTGTTGAAATGCTATATTCAAGGCTGGAGCACAAGAGGTTTAAAATAAACCTCAACTATCTGCAACCCCCCCTCCCCCGACAAAAGTCACTAAAGTAGTGAAGGAATGATATGACTATATCAAAGCACATACATTCCAGTACAGAAGAAGTTTCCAGAGGCAAAACTGAAACAATTTACCAAAATGAGTGATAGTCGTGGAGTATAATTATTAAATAAAACAAAAAAAAATTGAACCCACACAGATATAAAACAGTCAAGAAAGCAACAGTATGGCGAGAAATAGCATAGGAATAGCGTAGCTACATAGCTCATCATTTCTCATGCACAATATTAGTTCACTAGGAAGAGAAACTAACCTGAGGTTGGAGATGCCTAGCACACATCACCTGAGCAACACAACCAAAGATGGCATCATCAGTGCTAGGAAAAGCTGGATGCTTGCCCCACCCAGAACCATGCTGGACGCGCAACATTGACTCTGGGTTGTTCCTTCTAATTTCAAAGATGCCCAGCAGCACCTGCTGAGGGAGGAGAAGGCCAGGCTAAAGGGAGAGGACTCGCTCTACAAAATAATCCGCCAACTGTCTTCACACTCGTTAGAGAAGTATGGCAGACAAGGAAAAACAGGGTACCAACACGGATGGCATTGCAACCATCTTCTCAATAGAGAAACATGACAGACGGGGAAAGATGGGGTACCATGACAGATGACGCTATTTAAAGAGAATCGCTCATGAAGCATGAGTTTCGAACCCAGACCTTTAGCCATAAAGGTGGCCATCACAACACTCTGAGTGGGGTCCAAGAACAGTAATGCATCTGAATTAATTTTCTGATTGCCTGTTGGTTGATTGGCACATTTGTTCGTACATACCAAACGTTTCGAAGAAATAAGGAATCAGGCTTTAAAAAAAAATCCTTCCATCATGTTTGTACCCTTTTTTCAACCTTGTAATTCCTCCAGAACTATTAAATGGGACCACATACTATGAAATAAATAGACTTGGGCCTGACTCCCCTTGGGCAGGCTGTCCTCCAACCCTGTGGTACAGGGCATTTCCTGGCCTGTCTGAATGTGGTCGTAGGTGGTTGCTGATCTCAGGCAAGGAAGGGAACGGTACCCACAGCTGCCTGAGTGTGGCCTGAGGCCTGGTGACTGTCCGTACTCCTGGCAAATGGCTCCACTGTTGTCTCTGAGCCATCTGTAACGGAGCGGCCAAATCAGAGAGTGGAATCTAACAGCAAAACCCCTCCCATTCTTGAGTACATGCCTGAGTCTGCCCTGATCTTCCAAAAGCAGCTGGGCACCTGGGTCTCCGCGGCAATAAAATTGCTGGCTGCTATATTATGGGGAGCGTGGCTGTCTTTTGTAAGATATTTCCTGCCTCTTTTCAGCCGGTGACTAAACTGGTTACAACGAATTCTGCTGGGAAGTTCCCAGCTGTTTTCCCACAATCCTGCAGTCATTTCCATGAATTAATTTGGGAGCATTGAAGACCCTTGAAAAGCACCATAAGGTTCTGGTGCCTGCTAGCTTTAGTAGGATTTAGCATCCTCAGCAACGGACTGAGAAAAGAAAAAGAACATAGAATCTATTAACAGCTGCTCCTGGAAATGCCTGCGCAGCTTTGAGCACGATGAGGAATCTCTCCAGTCTCCAGGGTGTAAAGTGATCTCACCACCAACTCATGCCTGTTGTTGAGGTGTGTGTGAGGATAAACAGTGTACACAGAGCGTCTCGAGTTCCGTGTCAAGAGAGGATGCCATATGTAGCCACATTGCTGTGCTTAGCCAGTGATTAGTGGAAAGGAGCCCAGCCCCGATCAAACGAGAGTGATGATTTTCATTCGCAGGCACATCTGAATATTAGTGCACATTAAATCATTCATTCACACTTGTATATGTGTTATAGGTGCCTGTATCGGTTCCAAGGACATTTGCTAAAGTTTCCAGGTTCTCGTGCCCCAGCTCAAAGAACTATACCAGGGACGTACAGTAAGTTGATAGGAATAGAGGCAGTTTATTTTTATTTTTTTATTTATATATTTATTATGTATACAACATCCTGCCTCCATGTATGCCCGCACGCCAGAAGAGGGCACCAGATCTCATTACAGATGGTTGTGAGCCACCATGTGGTTGCTGGGAATTGAACTCAGGACCTCTGGAAGAGCAGCCAGTGCTCTTAACCACTGAGCCATCTCTCCAGCCCCTAGAGGCAGTTTATTAAGAAAGAAAAAGGCACTCCTGAGAATGGGAGTGGACTAGTGAGCTGGGCCAAGGATGCACACTAAAGTGCTGGCCCACCAGGCTCGTGACCCTTGATAGGTCATTTACACAGGCCTCACCTCTCCCGAGTTTGCACAGTGTGGGCTTTTCTCACCCAGATGCTCTGTTCCTCAGGTGTAGCCCGGGTGGGGAAGGATTCCCAGCCCTTACCAATTAGCTTCTTCTATATGTTTAATTTTAATTTGTTGCTGTTTCCAGAGCGCGCCTCCATCTCACTTAGGCACTTAGGAAGTGGGATTTTGTGATTCCAGTTTGTTAGATGGTAAGTACTCTGGCTTGTTCTTTTGTTTGCAAATCTGGAATTTCCTACTTTCGCTTTAGTGTAGATTCAGGTCCGTGGATGTATCTGCTCTTTTTCACCTGTGGTGTTGAGTATATATCCCTGTTCACACTGAGACAGTGAGGCACAGCTGGGCATTAGGAGAGTCGTGGTATTTCCTTCTAAAGCAAAGAGTCCCGCCTTCTCTTTAGCGTCTACCTCCTCTAAGGAACTCCCCCCCAGTCTGCCACTAACTTTTATTTTCACTATAGTCCCACCTCCAGATGCCAGGAGGGAGCTTGGGGGTGTGTGTGGAAGATGGTCCTGTAGGGGATGAGCTGCTGCTTTGAATTAAATTCAGCTACTCTACACCAACCAACTCACTCATCAAAATTCAACTCTGCGTCACAACCTTTGAAAGATAACAGTCATGCCTTATACTTTATGAAATCTTCAAAACTCTCACAGAATTTACACATATCAAGCGTCCACTATACGATCATTTAGTGAAGTTCCTTGTATGTAAATATCCTGGTTCATAAAAATACCCTCTTTATAAAGAATTTTCTGAGTTTGAAATACCAGCATTGGCTTAACCCAGCTCAAGAGAAATGTTTCTTTAAATGGGAGAGTGAGAATAGGATACGCTCCCTCCAGTCTTCCTAAGTTCCTGTATAGAGCTCAGATATCAGTGGCTTCTGGCCCCCAGCAGCCCACAGTCCCTGCAGCCTCGTCCCCTAACTAATCCCTGGAGCCACAGCAAGGCAGCTGTCCTGGTCTAAATCGGCTCTGCAGGGCTGTCTGAGAAGCACGGGGTGTGTGTGTGGGGGGGGGGGGGCTTCTTTTCTCTGCCACTGCCCTGAACAGCATCGCATCTGCACAGAACCTGGGCCATCAGGCCTGCAATTGTTGCAGTTAAAGGAATGCGAGGCTGCTTCCTGCATCCGGGGCACTGTGTTAAGGCCACAGGAGACTAAAACATCTCCCCAGGTGTAATTCTAGCCTCTAGGAACTCCATCTGCTGAGAGTTCGGGGTACACTTCCACAATCTAGTTTCCTACAGAGCGAAGTATGACAGCAGCCGGTAAAGAGAAAAGGCTCAGGGGGCTTCCCAGGACTCCAAAGCGGGTGATCAACTCTACCTCTGTTGAGAAAACTCTGCTCAGTAGGAATAAGGAAAGGCACTGAGTCATGCTTAGCAAACATAATAGGCAGCTGGGGAGATAGACAGACGTTTGGGCAGGATCACCTAAGGAAAGAAGGCGTAGAGGGAGAAAGAATGAGAGGCATTTAGATCAAGGTACCAAGCACACAGATACACATGATTCAGTTTAATCATAGAGGAATGGGTGAAAAATCGAATGCAGCAGCAGCTTCTGAATCCTGCCAACAACCACTGGGCAAGCTTGGAGGCAGAACCCACCTGTCACACCTCGTGTTGGCTCTGCTCCCGCTGGACACATTGATTATAGTCTTTAAAAGACCCTGGAGAACCCAGTGGCGCTCTCTATAAATTCCCAACCCAGAAAGACAGGTAGTAAATATGTGGTTTCAGGCCGCAGGATTTTTAAAATGATTTGTCACGAAGAAGTAGGTAACTAATGTACCTGGAAGGGATGGGAAACCAATTCGGTGCACTTTCGGTACCAGACTGAGGTATCTGGGATATGATCTCCCGTATCTAATACAGAACTGCGGGAAGGGATGGGAAACCAATACAATGCACATTCGGTACCAGACTGAGGTATCTGGGATATGATCTCCCATATCTAATACAGAACTGCGGGAAGGGATGGGAAACCAATACAATGCACATTCGGTACCAGACTGAGGTATCTGCGATATGATCTCCCGTATCTAAGACAAAACTGCAAGATTCTGAAGGTTGGAGCAATGACGTGATCACAGATCGGCTTTTCAAACCCTGAATTGGCAACGACACACAAGGGAGGATGGAACTTCATGTTCCATAGTTCCGCGGGACACCTTGATGAGAAGCAAAGAAAACCTGAGAAACAGTGACAGTAGAAAGGGACAGAAGACAAGAAAGTCATGAATATATCCAAGTGGTCTTGGCTGTAGGTAGAAGATCAGAGGGAGGTGAATGGGAGGGACAAAATAAACATGATTCCAAAGAATAATGAGAGGTTGGAGAGATGGCACTTACTTCTCTTGAAGAGAAATTTAGGTTTGATTCCTTGTGCCCACTTGTCATGTAAGTTACCTGTAACTCTACTTCCGTGGGACCTGATGTCCTCTCTGGCCTCTGCTGGTACCAGACACACAATGTTGCACAGACATACATGCAGGCAAAACACTGATGCACATAAACAAATCCTTTTCAAAGGAATAATTAATGAAAACAAAGTCGGAGCCATGAAAACACCATTTACAGCAAAGACAGAATGGAAAGTGGGTCTCGGGGAGAGTTCTTCACCCAGGTAGAGAGCGACTGAGTTTGAGGTGCCACTAAAGCATGGTTGAATCTGATACTGAGCTGAAGTGGAACTCAGAAGTCTGGATGTCACTTTCCGTCAGAATCCTTGCCTAACAGCCAGGGTTCCAAGCCAGAGACCACACGACCCAACTATTATCTTAACACTTGGTGTGAGAAGGTGAGGGTGGAGTTCAGGGTTAGAGTTTCACAATTTAACCTTGAAATCAGCAGGGCCCAGCTTAGAGAAAATTGCTGGCTACTGTCATGGGTGTCAGGAAGAAGGGGACTTGTAGAGAAAGCCCACAATGAAAAGACTTGCCCACTGAAGAGTGAAGCCTACAGACGTCATCCCGACTCACGCAGTATGAAATCCATATTCATATTGAAAAACACTATCTTGTAGAAGCACAAAGTATATAATAACAGTTGCCAAGGAAGAGGGAAAATTTTCCACTTTGCAGGATGGAACGTTCTAGGAATCAATAGCTCAACAAAGTGAAAATATTGATACTAAACTACCCCTGTAAAGGGCATTGAGATGATCAATATAATGCTACTTGTATTTCCCCAATTTTTTAAAATAAGAAATTATTTGACTAAAAATTCCTAGCACCTCATCAACAGGCTTCTATATCATCAAACAAATCCACTAAGGTAGCGATAGTTTACTAACTATTTCCTACATGCTATGTTTTTAAGATAATCATCACACGCACAAAGATATTCAATGAGATAGGCTACTGTCAGTGTCAGAAATGCTAAGAAATGTGCATGAGATATATAACTGATAAACAGCAGAGACAATGAACATTTGGACTGCAATCTCTGGTTCCAATAATGTACTGCCTACGCTACCCTGCCACTGGCTGCAATGTAGGGGGAAAGAAGTTAATGGCATGGGAGACAATGGCAGTGGGGGAGAATGAGTTTAGAAGGCTGTGGCACCAGTCCAAGAGCCACGTCTTATTGTTCTGTATTATACCCATAGTCTTAGAACAACACAATGTACAATAAAACTCCCGAGAACCCACTGACTCTGTCTGCAGTCAGACTCCAGTTCCTAAAGGCTCTGCTACCTTCAAAATAGCACTACAACATGGAGGATAGAAGATGAAAACCATGAGTCTGTGGGGACATTTCAGATCTAAGCATAACATCTAGCCAGAAAAACACAAAGCCTCGTATTAAAGGCTAGTGAACCTCGGCTCCTTGAACACTTCAACTTCCTAGAAACCTCAGCTCCTTATCCACCTTAGCTCCTTGTACATCCCAGCTTCCTGATACCTTAGCTTCTCTAACCTGCGTGCATCATGTTAGCTTTCAACAACAACAAAAACTGTAAGACATAGTAAAATGCTAAACCTACAATACGAACATAAGAAAAAGCATCATAACCAGACCCTGATAAGGAAGGATTTGTCAAAGGTGCCCAGAAGAACCTGGGGGCTTCATGTCCATGGAATGAAGAGTCTGATTCCCTCCTGACTGGGTTCCTGAACAAGCCCATCCTACCTCCTCTTCCACCTCAAAGCCTATCACACCCACGCCTTTCCTCTCATTCTACTGCTTGGCCCTGAATCTAGGACTCTGTGCCCCGCGGTGTGACCTAACTGCGCCTCCCCTGGAGCACACTACTCACTGCCCCAGCTGGATTGCTCTGAAATACCACTCAGCGCATGACAGCCCCAACTGCAGGTCTCCATGCGTCAAGACCAAACTCCTGAGCATGGTTCCTTGAAGCATCTGTGGTAATCCGTTCCTCCTCAGATTCCATGTATTGGGTATTATTATCCTCATTCGTCAAATGAGGAAACTGAGGCCAGCGAAGACCATAAAGCTTATCCAAGCTACAAAGTAGTAGCATTGAACTGAAACTGAGGTCTATGGACACCAGCTGCACCTCTGTTCCTTTTATGTAATGCGACTTCTGAGTCCCTCCATTGTCATTTTTTGGCAGTCATATTACTGTACTGTGTGCCATGCGCTTTAGCTGGAAGAGAATTAAAGATGGATTAGGAACTGTAGTTGGCATTTTCTTTGGGCTGCCAATCAGCTCCCAAATAAAGACACAGAGACTTAGTATTAATTATGAATACTCAGCCTTAACTTAGCTTTCTTACACCAGCTCTTTTAACTTAATTTAACCTCTTCGTATTCATCTACGTTTTGCCTTGGGGCTTTTTACCTTTCTTTCATTCTGACGTCCCTGCTTCCTTTCCTCTGTGTCTGGCTGGCTGGGCCCTGGCATCTCTTTTTCTTTCTCCTCCAAGCCTAAATTCCTCCTCCTACTTACTCTCCCTGCCTGGAAGTCGCACCAATTCCTCCTCCCTTGCTACTGATCACTCTTCTCTCTTGAAAGTTTGCGGAGCATCTTCAGATACTTGTTCTCGGGGAGGAAACACTGAGGTCAGGTCCAGCTCAATTCCTCTAAGTCTTGTGTCCAAAGTGTACAATGTCTTCAGCCTAAGGGTCTTACCTTCAAGTTCCAGGAAGGGTAATGAAAATACCTCTACTGTTCTGGAGTCTCTTGAACTTCTGCCCCCCAACAACCAACAACTCAAAGGGCAGGTTTCCCTGCCTGGAGCTGGGGATTTGGTTAGATTGTCTATGGCTTTTATGGGGGAGTGTTATTGTGGCATTCTTTCTCTATGTGTTTCCTGTGCCCCCTTGTTTGTTACAGGTTGGCCATACCTACTCTGAAAATATGAAACCCCCAAATAAGTGCAGGCCCAAGCATTTCAGATAAAGAATCCTCAGGCTGCCCAATTTAACTTCCAGCAGAAGCAATGACAGAGGCAAGACTCCGATCTGTTGTTCCCAGCAGCCCGAGGAATTCCCTCAACTCCTTAAGGACCTTGACCTTTGGGTCTGCCACCTTGGCATCATAAAGAATTTCAGAATGAAGCTGAATGAAGCAAAGCTGGAGTTTATTTTAAAAATTTTAACAGGTTTTAAACACAGAAGTTAAGAGAAAGAAAGACACGTCTAAGAGCGCAAGTGTTGACTTCTCTAAGAGACACGCTTCAAGTGTCCTAAAGGTGATAATAAATCAGATTTTGGAAGGTTTTAGAATCCCCTTGTTTAGCCGGTTTCTGAGGCACCCTCTCCTCATCTGCCTCCATTTTCCTTTTTGGTAATTGAGATTACCAGTGGTACTTTGAACTTCTGTCTTAGTTATGGTTTCTATTACTATGAAGAGATACCATGGCAACTCTTATAGAGGAAAACACTTAATTGGGGTGGCTCACTTACAGTTCAGAGGTTCAGTCCACTATCATCATAGTAGGGAGCATGGTGGCGTGCAGGCAGACCTGGTACTGGCTACATCTTGATCAGAAGGCAACATGAAGTGAACTGTATCTCTGTGATGTATCTTGAGCATATACAAGACCTCAAAGCCCACTGCTACAGCAACACATTTCCTCCACAAGACCACACCTTGTAATAATGCCAATCCCTATAAGCTTATGGGGACAATACATTCAGACTATCAGTGGGATTACAATCCGACAAAAGAAAAGCAGGTTGCACAAAGTGTTAGAAAATATTCTTCTACCATAAAGGCATTTTATGGTGAGAATTCTAGGGAAATTGTGGGTTTATAGGTGGGAACGGAGAAAGGCCTTAAGCATATGCCATTAACTGTATTGGAATCCTTAGTTTTTCCGCTGGCAGGAAGCTTCCACCAGACTCCAAAGTGAAGGGCTCCTTTTCCTTCCCATCTCCCCATAATTTTTCCTGTCTTTCTCTCCTTCCTCATAACTCTGTGTGAGCATGATGAAGGACCTTTCCCATTGGGCAATAGGTGCCTGAGACCAAGCGTGAGAGGTATCCCTCAACACGGCCATGTTCTTAGTATTTAGCTCAACGCATGGCTCATCCTTGACTGGATAAACATGTTCAGGATGTTTCTCTGCCACCCATGAAACGTCTCAGATGCCAGGTGTGCAGGACTTCCCACCTCAAGGAGATCCCTGCATCCTTCCTTAACTCTCCAAACAGTAGATGGTCAGCCTACCGTTCACTTTAGTTCTGATGTGGTTCATAAGCGAAGGGACCAGACCTACAAACTAGCCCCTATTTCAGAAGCCAGCAGCAAGGCTAAAGCCCTAACACTTCTGTCTAATTAACCGTAAATGTGGAAGCTTCCACCACCACACTCTTGGGTTTGGCAATTTGCTAGAAAGGCGCATAGACATGAGAAAAATCCTTCACTTACGAGTGTAAGTTCATGCTAAAGGATACACTCCGAGACTCCAGGGGGAAGAACTCCCTGAGGTAGAGTGTGGTCTGACACACAGAGCGTCCATGAACCCTCTGGCCACGCCCCCAAGTGTCTCCTGAAACCTCTTTTATTCAAGAATTTTCATAGATTTTACTCTCTAGCCTCCTGCCAGTTCCCCAGAAATCAGCGAATAGAATGAAGGTGACTGTCTGCCCTTCAACGGCGTGGTCTTCCAAGTAAGCAGCCCCATTTTGAAGCTTTGTAGAGGCGACGACATCAACACGGGTGTGATGAAAGGGCCTTATGATAGCCGTTTCAATGCCAGTTTGCCAGACATTCCAATCACCTGGGTAGGCGCATAGTCCAAAGGATTCTGATTGCTTTGTTTGACATGGAAATGCCCACCCTGACTGTGGACAGCACTTGCTGGGGGCAGCCCAGAGAACGGGGTTGTGACAGGAGGAAGACCGCCTCACCGTTTGCTCACTGGACCTCCCTCTGGCTAATGAGTTCATCTACCCTGTTTTTGCTGCTGTGGACCCCTTCGCTGCCATCAGAACACCGTTTCCAAGTGTTCCTCGTGGACTGGGGCCTCTCCAGGGGCCCTTCCAACTTCAGTCACCAGATTGGGACTGCTGCGGCTCCCAAACTGCGGACTGAGCAACAACCACTGTGGAACCACTCTGACTGCTGAGGCACCAAGGACCACACAACGACCAGTCTCTCTCAGTTGTGAGTCTGCTGTTGTTACTGTCTTAAAGCTGGCTTAAGAAACACACACACACACACACACACACTGGTTCTAACTCAGAGCTGAATAGCAGAACACATTCCTGTCACACTTAGGTAAGTTCCAAATGTTTGAGAGCTCCGTGCTAAGAACAGTGTCAAATAAAACGTACTTCTCTCTTTCTTTAGGTAATTTTGAGACAGGGTCCCCGCCCAGGCCTTGAACTTACGGTGTAGCTTAGGCTGGGCACACACATCTTCAGATAGGTGCATGAGAAATGTTTGGTGTCTTAAGTAGGTGAATAAAGGATTGTTGAAGGGATGAGAATGTGGAAGGAGAAGAGGGGACAGATGGTGAGAACAAGGCTCTCCATGCCTGACTTCCAAGATTCCCAAGGGAAACGGTACATAAATACAGCAGTTAGAGGGAAGGGATTGAGCCACCGCCGGCCGCTTAGCTGATGGGCGGGAGCCTAAGTTCCCATGTTGAATTTATCTGGCCCTCAGGGCTGGCTAGCAGTGTCTAACACAATGTCCCCGCTCACACACCAGAGAGAGGACTTAAGGTCCAGGGTTCCCAAGTTCAATAGTCTTTTCTTTTTTGCCTTAGAAAGATTGCTGAGGCATGAGATACTTCCGTTCTCCCTTGGCATCTTTGTGCCGTGCCCCAAGAAACAATCGTATCACACTCAGGAAGGCTGGGGCAGCAATGGCAGGGAAACAGGAACTGTCCCCACGGATGTCCTCCCCAGGGGAGACAGCCAGGGACCGGGAACAAATATTGTGTGAAAAGAAAAGCCAGGCTGTGCTGAGACTCTAGGTTGAGGAGCTAGCCCTTCCCAGCATTCAGCGCGGCCCTCTGCCATGGAGTCTAGGAACAGAAAAACAGAATATTATTCTTAATGCATGAACTTTTCCTTCCCTATCCCCACCCCCTACATATACTCTCTAATTCCTGTGAGAAAATGGGCTACAGAGCGCATTCCAACGCCTTCTCCCAGTCAGGCACTCAACCGGGAAAGTGTCCATTTCCCTCCTGAATGATTCCCACAAGCCCAGCCATAGCCTGGCTATTCAGCTTCTCGTTGTCCCCAAACATGTGCCAAATCCAGTGTCACCTCAATCCCCCATTCCCTTCCACACTCTTCCTTCCCTTCCTGATTAACAAGGTCTTTCTTATGGGGTCTTGTCCAAGAGCGGCTCGGACACTTCTCTCATTTCTGAATTCCGGGAACACTTCCTAGCCAACCAATGCTTGCTTATCTTTCTTGTGGATAGAAAATGACGTTTCATCGCGCCGAAGCTGATGGCAGCAACAGAAGCTTAGAGAACAGACCAATTCAGAGCCTAGACACCCCTGTAATTTATTCAGAGTCTACACCGGGGAGATGGCTCAGTAGGCAAAGCATTGCCTTGTAAGTTTGAGGACCCGAGTTCAGATTCCCAGAACCCACGTGAAAAATATGGGCACAGTGGTGGATGCTCATAATGCCAGCAAGGGAAAGGCAGAGGCAGATAGATCTCGGGAGCCTGCCAGCCAGCTAGCCTAGCAGAGTTGGCAAAATTCCACACCAATGAGAGCCCCAGTTTCAAACAAAAAGGAGAGGGTGCTTGAGAAAGAACACCCAAAGTTGTCCTCTGACCTCCACATACACATGCACAAATAGCACACATGCATGTACACAAACATGGCTCTGCTATGAACATTCTTGCACAAATCTTTTTGCACACATGTTTTCATTTCTTGTGAGAAAATATAAATATTTAAGAATTAAGCTGTGGGTTATAAAACAGATACAGGGTTGGTTTTGTTTTTTGTGTGTGTGTGTGTGTGTGTTTTTAATGCAGGTTTAGCATTTGTTAACTTCAAACGCAATTGCCCAGATCTTTTTCTGGCTGAAGTCCACCACTGGTGAGTTCCAGTTGTCCCGTGTGTTGGCCAGTGCTAGCACTGTTGGCCATTGTTGCTTTAGCTGTTCTAGCGGTATATAATGATGTTTACCTGCTATGTTAAGTTGAATTTTCCTAGTGATGACATTGAGCACATTCTCATGTGCCTATTAACCACTCCTGTATTAATTTTTTTTATGAAGTGTCTGCTGTAGTTTTTTTTCAGCCCCTCTATTTGGTGGATGGTCTTTGTGGTGGTTTCCAGAATATATCTGTATATATGAGAAGATTCTTTGGGAGATACATGTTTTACAATACTTTCCCTCAATGGCTTTCATTTTAATGTTGGTGACTTTGGGTACAAAGAAGTTTAGACCTTCAGGAAATCTAATCTACCAGACTTTTCTGTTTGTGGTAGTTGTGGTGCACTTTCTGATCTCCTTACAACAGGCTTCTTAGCTCAAAGTCACCCAGAAGACATGGTTATGATTTCTGCTGAGACCCAATGGCTTTAGGGATTGACCTGACTGGAGCGACCAGGGAACGAAGAAAGTCCAGACACACATAGAGAAAAGCAGGACTTGGGCTGGCTGTACACTCTAATGGAGACACATCCAGAAATTCAGAGCATCTGGGTGAAGGATGATTCCTTGTATACAGCTAAACAGGGAGGCAGATTTAGCTAATCTCAGCAGGGGGGTCTCTATAAGGCAGGCGGTTTCCCAGTTACCAGGGAGGAGAAAGCTGTGGTTGATAGTTTTTGCAAACACTGGTTTTAGCTAGAAGTCAGCCATTGATCACTACTCTGTCCTTGGACCAAGTGAAGGTTTTGCTGTCTCCTTGAGCCTGCCATGGGGGAGGCCTTGCCATTCTCGTGGGTCTGAGGCCTCAACATGGCCCTTGAAAGGGATGGCTGCGGTTATAAATATTAACAATGTAAACTGGAAGAACATCTTTTACAAATCTAGAATAAGCTTCTCCTTTGGTAGCTAAGGAAACTGGAACTCAGAGAACGGTTTTTCCATGTGTGCGGGGTGCAGGGGAGAGCACCGGACTGCAAAACCACATGTGGCTGCTGTTGCTCTGAAGAGTGGCACCTGCCTACCAGAAAGCAGGGGCAAGGTTTGAGATGTAGTCACTTGATACAAACACAATCTGTGTGCAAATACTGCAGCTAAGTGCTGGCAAGGTTAAAGGGAACAAGGATTTGACCCTACAGCCGATTGTAGATTTCTTCCAAGAAGCAGGTTCTCTGTGTCTCGTACAGGCTTTGGTCGAGTGGAGGCAGACTGACCACTGCGACAAAACATCCTCGCCTACTCTGGGCACCTAAAGTGCATTCCTACTTCTGCTCTCGATTCTGCTGCTCTCAAGGCAATAGAAACTTTACAAGCCACCCTTTACTGCTGAGCCCAGTAACAACCGATTACACGAGAATCATCTGGAAAAACCCACGCTTGAACTCGACAGCACCGAGGAGTCCAGCTGCGGCAGAACAATAAGCACCATCAGTTCGCCTGCCTAGAACAGTGGAAAAGAAAAACTAGATAAAATTATAAGAAAAATATCAGCCGGAGGATTCTGAGAGTCGCTGAGGTACCAAGGACTCAAGACAAAGATTGTTGTAAAGAGAGAAATAAAAACCTCATCTCCACTCCTCTTGTAGAAATACTAGCTGCCTGGACCTAAGGTTATGGAACTGAACACAGCTCTTTACAGCCCAGACAGTAGAAAAGCAAGAGGTGGGGTCAGAGTTCACCAAAGAGAAGGAACTCTGTTAACACCCCCGGGTTGAGTTGGAACCTACAGAAGGTGTATTAGTCATGACTTTCTAAAAAGACCAGAGCTGATAGAATGGACATACACACATATATATAATACATATGCAGTCATTGATTATTAGGGTGGCTTACAAGCTGAGGTCCGGCTAGTCCAACAACGGCTATCAAGAATCCGGTTGTCGTTCAGTCCACGAAGATGGATGTCTCAGCCAGCCTTCAGTTTGCATCAGAATCCCACGCAAGTTTCCTTCTTTCTTATCCTTTTATGTGGGCTGCCCCCAGAAGGCGTGGCCCAGGTTTAGGGTGTGTCTTCTCGCCTCAAATGATCAAATCAAGAAAAATTCTCATAGGTGTGCCCAAGCTACTTGAGTTTTAGCTGATTTCAGATGCATCAGACTTATAACCAAGATTAGCCATCACAGAAGGCTACCCCTTGAAGGAACTGTGACCCAGAAATGTACAGGCCAGTCATCAAAAAGAATGAGAAGAATGGCCAATGAGAAGGCTCAGAAGGTAAAGGCACTTTCGGCCAAGATGACAATGGGTTCAGTCCCTAGGACCCGTATGGTAGCAAGCAAGAACTTCCTTCTATAAGTTGACCTGAACTTCACAGGTGCATTGTGGGAGACCCATAGCCATGCACTAAATAAAGAACAAATAGACGGCACTTGAAATAAATCTCAGCTTCTGATGAACTCCATCAGAGATTGAATGAAGATAATTTGACAGCACCAGTTATCCGATTCTGAATCAAAGCCTCACCCATCTTGAATTTCACCCAAATGCAACTGTGTGTTTGGGCAAGACTTGGGTGCAGTTTTGACTTTGAAACTGAGGCCAGCTGATGTGCAGACATGCCACATGGCTCTTTCAATTGGTGCTTACTGAGCTAGATTTTTCTGTTGTGTCATCAGGGTATCGTTAGTTAGCCTGCATTTGTGAGCCCATGACTTATCCAAAGGAGTCACAGCCCCTATGGATACAGGGGCTCACAAAACAATTGCTAAGAGTTAAAGGTTTCTGAATACACACAACCAAAAAATAATTCAAAATGAAATACGTAATGAATCCGAGGTGACTCTGGCAGTGTTTGCCCATGTTACACCACACGGCTCTATTGCAGCCATGGCTCCTAACACAACATGCCACCGAGCGGTGTGCATACCATCACACCACACAAGGCCAAGAAGAATGCCCAAAACACATTGATTCCCATTGGAAACTAAGACGTCTTACTAGTTACGCTATTCTACTTGGCTACATTTGGTGGTGTGCACTTAGGAGGCAGAGGTTCTGGGCCAGCCTGGTCTACATAGTGAGAATTGACTAAAAAAATTGCTTTAGAAAAAACTAGCAGTTTAACTGAAGAAAAAAGATTTTTAGTGTTTTCCTGATGTCATCCTTCAGCAGACAAACATCAAATTCATATCTTGGATTACATTATTAGGATGTTTAATTTTTAAAATTGCTGTTTGAGTTGGTAGCTTGAGTTTCATTTTTTTAAAAAAAAATCATTAAATGAATCTTTTGACTTGGGGTTAAGATAGAATTTCCAACAGTGTCTGAAATGGCCGTCAACACACTTCTGTCATTTTGTTCTCTCTATAAAACAGCATCTCAGCATCGACAGGCAGACAATTTAAACATCAATCAACTCGGAAATACATCAGATAGGCTCTGCATTGTGTGATACCAAATAACTAAGATTTAGTACTGTTTTGGGGTGTGGGGGAGGGGTGGAAACAGTGTCTCTTGGAGCCCAGGCTGGCTTCACACTCTCGCTGTAGTTGAGGGCGGCTTGAACTCCCGATCCTCTTACCTCTACCTCCCAAGGACTGGACTTGCCACCACACCTGGCTCAAGATTTAACTCCTTATTTAAAAATAAACAAGCATGTCTATCTCATTTGATTGCAGATTTCCTTACATCTTTAATAAATGCTAAAATTGCGTGCATACCAAAAATCATTTTAAAATAAACCTCTGTAGGATTTATTAATAGTAAATATTCATAGACCTATATGTCCACATACGGGGAGTCATGAAAATATTTCTTGAGTCAAAGGCTTTGTCCCAGAGGAAAGTTTCAGAAACCCTGCTCTAGATGCTCAAGGCTGAGGGATGCCAAATGCTGATCCTTTCATGGGTTTATTTATATATTTTGTTGTCTAACCCTCTACGACGTTCGAGTCATTGCTTAGTGGTGCTGAGTGAGACAAATTATATTTATTCTTTCATAATAACAAGCAGTTTATTTGACCTAATACAGTCAAATTGAAGCAGCATGGCACCAGGATGGAAGACACGTGGGGACTGGCTCATACCCTTCACCTAACTCCCACTCTCAAGAGGAGCACACTGCACTTATTAGTCAAGGAAAATGTTCCAAAAGGAAGGAAAGGGGGAAACAGTAGATATGGCGAAGGGAGCTCAAGGACTGTTTGTAACACCCCCAGAATGTTTTTTAAATGTCTACTTGGATTGCAGCAATAAATGAATGCTCCCAACCAAGGAGTTTGGAATTACTGCTTCTACCCTGGAAATTCTACCGGGACATGAGCACAAGAAAGTGGGTGCCGGTAACTGCCACCAGACATCGCCCAAACCAGTCAGGCAGTAAAAGGTTTGCATGGGACTTCCCTCTGGCTAACTGTGCCGGCTGGTTGTCTCATTGATCTAATTAATTTGGCCCTTCATGTTTTATGATCAAATTTTCTCACCCTACTTAATTAAGGGTCAGCAGAATTTTGTTAATATTCATTGTAGCTAATATGCCTTCAAGGAACTTACATTTTAATGAAGGTGCCAGTCAATAGCCAAAGACAGGTATGGACAGAACGGACCACCCCAAAGTAACAGGGGGTCATTGTTCTTTTTCTTCTTTAGTTTTCCAGAAAACTAGAATGATCGCATTAACTACAATTAACCAAACAAGTTCGTCAAGGATAATGTTGTCTAGCTCTTTGCTAGACCAGCGAATGACTACATTTAAACAAATATATCAGTCACCTTCCCCTACTGTGGCACTAGCTTTTTTCACTGATTGTATTCAGCATTATATAAAAGCATAGTTCTTATTCTTTCCATTGCTCCTGAGTTAAAGTTAGGGCCAAATAAAGTCTATTCTTAAACTAAGTTAATTATCTCATAAGTAGGTATAAACATGAACTCTACTTGACTATGCCAGTGGGAAAAAAGACCAGTTAGTTTAGGGACATTATGAAAACCATTAAACTTAAAACTAACACAAATGAGAAAAACGTTCCCTTTGGTACTAAAGCTATTCTGTTTCCGAGAATAGAAGAAATGGCCTAACAATATGGAGAATCACGTTGTTAGGAAGGGAATGTGGTAAAAAGACAGCTGGGGAGGACTCAGAGGAGCTGATCGGGTTGATTACGATCACTAGGTGGTTAATTCTGTGTCATCTTGATTGGGCTGATGGATGCCCAGTGTACTCAGAAAACATCACTGGGAGTGTCTGGGAAGGTTTTTCTGGGAAGAGATTAGCATTTGAATCAATAGACTGGGTGAAGATGCCCTGCCCTTCCCAGTGTGGGTGAACATCATCAAGTCCATCAAGACAAGTAAGTTTCTAGGGTCTTAACCTCTGTCTGCTGTTTCTGTCTCCACCCCTGAAGGCAGGTAGAAAACACACAGGCTTTGTAGTGCAAGGGAGTCTGGGCAGAAATCCTGATTCTCACACTTCTTAGCACAGTGACTTTGGACACATGAGTTGGCAGATTTACTCCAGAGCTGGCAAAATATATATAACACAGAGATAGCACGTGAGACATTATACTAATGCTCACAGCCACCATCTAGGTCCCTTAAGCTGTAACTGACCAGTGAGGAATAAGACTGTCAGTCCCTGACAGTGTGACGCAGATAGTAGTTCATCTCCCTGCTCTATCATTTTAATCAATAAATTGTACTCCTTTTCTAAAAAAAAATTATTTTTGGTCAGATTACCAATAACCAACAGCTGATGCATTCCCAGAGCTGTGTTGATCTCTCTGGTCCAGCCATTTCTCAGACTACTTCCACCACCCAGGAGCTCTTCTCACTCTTCAGGAAGAGTCTGGAGAAGGAAACTGGCCGCCTTCAAGAGAGAAACTGCCACATTTCCTCATTCCCATCTTCCTCTTCCTGCCAGCCTCTGGTGACTGTCATTCCCTCTCTGCTTCTGGGCTCCATTTTGGTAGATTCCACATCATAAGCGAGATCGTGCAGGGTTTGTCTTTCTGTGCTTGCCTTATTTCAGTTAGCACAATGTCCTCCAAACGGACCTGTGTTGTAACAAGTGATGTGGTATTACCCCACACAAGGCTAAACAGTGTTCTGTTATATCTGTATCACAGCTTCCTTTCTTTTTTGCTGTTTTATTTTTGAGACTGTGTCTTGTTGTGCTGTCCAAGTTGTGCTGAACCCAACAGACGAAAGTTACCCTTCCACTTTTGCCTCCTGAGTAGCTGGGACTCCAGATATGTACTTCCATGCTCAGCTTACTCCACATTTTCTTCATCCACTCATCCACTGATGGACATTTAGGTTGTTTCCTGTCTATGATCAAAAGGTAAAATATTTGACAGAGATGGAAGTTTCGAGACCTGTTGCAGAGCAGCTTGTGTGCAATCAATAACACTGCATGGTCTGGGCCATCTCAAATAACTAAGAGTGGATTTCAAAGGGTCACCAGGGAAAATAATAGAGAAGTAAAAAATATGTTAATTGGCTCGATTAATAATGCCAGAATGCATAGATACATCAAAACATAATATCATACTCTATAAATGTGTATAACTATGGTTTGTCAATCAAGAATTAATATTAATCAATATTTAAAATAATTTTAAAGAGAGGGAAAACACAGGCAAAAACAATGTCATAGGTTTTACATAGATGCAAACTTATGCTCACTCAGAGACTAACCCAAATCCAGACAAGGGATTACGCAGTTTTTTGGTGGGCACTTCACATCTATAGAAAGGCCTTTGTATTACACACACACACAAATCAAGGTCAACTTTTTTAGTCTATGCACATCTAGCACTCTGCACATCCACTAAGGAGATGATGATGATGATGATATATATATATATATATATATATATATATATATATATATATATATATATATGGCTGTCTACAGGAGGACAGGATGTCTCAGTCCTGCCAATTTATCCAGTCCATGCTTGAAAGTGGATTGAGGAAAAAATAGACGAGAGACTTAAGATAGAGTCAGGAGGGCATTCTGGTGAAAACTGAATCTGTCTCATGTTTATTTCTCATAGCCTTTATGTGCCCCAATTTAGAAAGGAGGGGGAAGGTTTTTTTTTTACCCAGATACAAAGAACAAAGTGGCTACCTTCTTAATACCCAAAACATCAAGTAACCCTAGGTCAGAAACTTCACCTTAGGCCAAACATCTTGCTGTTTGACCTCATAAGAGCAATAATAACCTCAAACTCTCTTAAGTCAAAATGGAGCAGAACCTCTTCTATGGGTTCCCACTTATTTTAATTTAATTATTAATACCTGAGCTCCTGCCACAGAACAGATGACTGTGTCTGTCTTAGGTTGTCCCTTTTAACCTTCTAGCCTTACCCATCATTGGTACACACATTCCATCATGCATATCCTGTCTTAGGTTGACTGTAGGCATAAAAGACCTTACCCATCTTTGACTACCAGCCTCTGTTATAAAGGGTTAAGGGAGAGTGTGTAGCTAAATGCTATATACCTTTGAGCCAACTTTCCAATGAGAGTTCACAAGTAACTAGGTAATGCTAAGAAATACATATGCTCCTAAGTCTATAATATTTCCTAATAAATGGAGTAAAGGATGACCATGATGGAATGGCCTTTTAAAACTGGTCCAGGATGTCTCTAACAGTTTTAGCTGCATCAAAAGCCAACTCTGTCTTTCCAACCACACTGTATCTAAAGACCCATTAGCAGCATGTCAAACTCCTCTCAAAATGAGCTCTGACTTTTTTTCCATCCATTAATGATGGAGGCGGGTCATCTTTCTATCTGTTGTTTCATTGGTTAAGTAATAAAGAAAACTGCCTTGGCCCTCATAGGACAGGAAATTAGGTAGGCGGAGTAAACAGAACAGGATTCTGGGAGAAAGAAGCTGAGTCTAGTGAGTCGCCATGATTCTCCCACTCCAGCCAGAAGCAGGTTAAGATCTTTCCTGGTAAGCACACCTTGTGGTGCTGCATAGATTATTAGAAATGGATTAAGAGGCTAAAACTAATGGGCCAGGCAGTGTTTAAAAGAATACAGTTTCCATGTAATTATTTCAGGCATAAGCTAGCCATACAGGCGGCCGGGTGACAGGGACGCAGCCCAGCTGCTCCTACTACAACACATTAACACTTACCTAGTATATCAAAGGTTGCAAACATTAACAGATCAATACTCTAGCTCTAGTATGATTATCCGCAATTGGCTATATTACAATTTTCATAATTTTGATTCAGCCAAAGAATAATAAAATATTTTGTGGTGAGTGAGGTATGAGTCTTTTTCCTCTCCTAAAGTCCAATGTATTGCTGCTACCAGCTTTCAAAGATAAGCTTGAACTATTGCAGTCCCAACAGCAAAGCTTTTATCCGATTTATCCCCATCCAATTGGTGGGTCTTTTCAGTACCTCCAATGTGGTTTATTATACTGAGGAGGGTCTTTTAGACACACATCACTTCTATAATAGTGTTCAATTGTTTCAATGCGTCTCTTTCCCACGGAGGGGAAGTCTGAGGCACCTGTCTTCCAGGCTTTCCATTTCAACAGCAGATGAATACTACACTGGCAAAAAGCATTCTGTGTCCCAAGATGTCAAGTGGACAAACTGCCAAACATTCAGTTTTTGGCCAGATTCAGAATAATTGAAACTCACAGACATCTGGGAGGTTGGTGTAATAGGTTTGTCAAGAAGATAGAAATCACTAGCCATCATCAAAACCTCTCTCCCTTCCCAGACTACAGAATGATAAAGTCAGAGAGTCAGGAACATAGGTTCAACAAATTTTTCTCAAACTTCTCTGGGAAGGCCACTGCAGCTGTGATGTCACCAGGGCTGGCATTCCTCTTCTGCACAGGTGGCACTAAACATTCAGGCAGACATCAAGCCTCATTTTCTCCTGTGAAAAAAACCACAAACATGCCCTTAACCCCATATTAAAACAGGATCAGGTCCTTTCCAACATCCACTGCAAGATTCTTTCGATTTGACTTGAGCAAAAGTCGCTCAAGTGCCATCATGCCAAAATCTATCCATGGCAGATTGTTTATGGGTATCCATATTCATAAAATTTAAAACGAAGAAGGCATGATTCAATGCATTATGTGGAGACTGGGGTTAAAACTCCCCTTTCCTTATTTTTAGAAGTTGTGCTTTCAAAGTGCCACAGGCACAGTCCACAATTCCTTGTCCTTGAGAATTATGAGGAATGCCTATTTTATGCTCAATGTTCCATTGGGAACAAAACTGCTGAAATACCTTGCTAATATATACGGCTCTATTATCCATTTTTATAATTTTAGAAATTCCTATATGTAAAAATGTTTTAAGCAATGCAATATCACATGCTTAGTGGCCTCTCCAGTTTGTGCAGTGGCCATCAAGAAACCTGCATATGTATCAACTGTCATGTCTACATATTTTAACTTACCAAACTCTGCAATATGAGTAATATCCATTTGCCATAAATGATTAGGAAATAGGCCTCAAGGTTTTACTCCCAAAAAAGGTACAGGAAAATATTGTGGGGCGAACATCACATTGCTTAACAATCTGACAAGCAGTTTCTCTGGTAAGGCCGAATTGTTTTCTCAAACTTCCGCTATTCTGATGATGAAATTCTGCATATGACTGTTGAACCAGTTCTACCTGGGGCAGGGCTATCATCTTTGTTAATTTATCAGCTGTCGTTACTGTCAGCCAGTGGACCAGGAAGATCGAAATGAATCCTCATATGATTCACAAAGCACAGTAATTTTCTATAATGAATGGTATTTTGAATTTGCTGAAACCGCATTTTAATCTGATCATTACCAGTCTCTATACATGGAACTGTTTCTATTACTTGGTGAGCTTTGAAAATATAATAATTATCAGTATACAAATCAAATGAACTATTTACAAAAAAGCTGGAAACCTATAGCTATGGCTCATAACCTGAGCTGAAACTGTAGTCCTCCTTCTCCCTGGGCCTTGGTTTTTTTGTTGAAATAAAATATCTTTAACTGAAACTCCCATAATGCAGCAGCCATAGCTAACCCCTGGGTGTATGAGGGCCCAATATCTGAACAAATCCAAATAATATCAGAGGTGTCGCCGCTCTCTCTCTAAAAGGTATCAAAGCAGCTTGACATACTGTATTAGCATTCCCATAGGCTAACTGTTCAACAATCAAAAGTCCAGCTTCTGCATCCCCAACTAACCTGCTTGATGCCTGCATCAGCCGAGAGACAAAAAGTCCTTTAATAACTCATCAGGTCCATACCTTATCCCGGATAAGTCCTCAGTCTGCCCTCCAGAAGATGGGATCTTGTTCCAGGCCCTCTTGGCAGCTGTACCAACCTGGGCATACGCTGCCTCCTCAAAACTTAACTGTTGATCTGTATCTCTACAGTGTCCTTCTCCAGCAAGTGTATCATAAGAAATAGGAACCTGCTGGGCTCACTTTCTCTCAACTGAGGTCTGATATTGTTCTGCAAATTTAGTCTTCCACAACAGATAATCACTTCCTGACAGGCAAGCTCTGGCTACCTGCTTCCAAACCCTGGGAGGCAAGGCTTCTGGAACTATGTTCCCCAACAGCATTCGAGTAAAGGCTGCGTTAGGTCCTTACTTTTAACTCCTTGAGTTGTTGAAATGGATTTGGGAGATGCGCTCTGACTAGATTTCCCCCGAGCGTCTCTGCTCAATCACAAGAAGCATTTGGAACCCTTGCGCATCCTCCTCTCTGTCAGTGGCCTCTAATACCAGCTTGCAGAGGAGACTTACGATAAACAGAGAATTTGCTGTGCTCCAGGAAGTCCATGCACCACGGGTGGATCTAAACCAGTGACTATTGTCGGAAGAGGAATACTCTTCCTCTCCAAGGAGACTTGCAGAGTTTCCAGCTCCTATGAAAGTGACACTACAAAATCACTCAAGCCTCTCAGCTCTTGATGAATCTCAGCGCTACATTTCTGCCTCCTTGCATTCTTGGTCAGAAGTGAAGAAGGTGACCACCCCTCATTGTGGTATTTAGGGGTTTTTCCCTATAGCTCATCAGGCTTGGATTGACTCAAACAGCCTCACAAATGTTTCCTTGCCTAGCAACTCTTCCCACAGTGTGGAGGGTTTTACTTCAACTTTTAACCGTTCAAGGCCCGATTCTAGACTTTGCTGTTTAAGTGTCCGCTAGCCAAGGGCATCTACTGGGGTGCTTCCATGCCCATATTCATCACAATATTGTTGGATTTTTCACCCCAATTCTTGCCCATGTATCTGGTTCCAAAGTCCCATGCTCTGGAAACCAAGGACAGATCTGCTTTACAAACTCCAAAATTTTCTGTATTTGCTGCTGTTCTACTTCAGCTCTCCTGGCCTTTAAAATATCTCTAAGCAAGTGTATAATTAGTTGACTATTTCCTTGTCCCGTATCTACAATTATATATAATATTTTACTCCCGAGTTTTTCACTCACAGCACTTCACTTCCTTTTCTGAGCTCTCTCTTCACACTGAGATGTCTATCACTTTATTACCTCTGTGTTCAAGTCCCAATGTCCAGGGCACCATTTGCCTTGGTTCTGCTGATTTACCTGGTCCATGCTTGAAAGAAGGGGTGTGGATTGAGGAAAAAATAGACGAGAGAGTGAAGATAGAGTCGGGAAGGCATTCCAGTGAATACCGAATCTGCCTCATGTTTATTTCTCATAGCTTTTATATACCCAAATCCAGAGAGGAGGGGAAGGCAAATGGCTTTTTTACCCAGATACAAAGAACAAATTAGTTAACCTTCTTAGTACCCAAAACATCAAGCAACCATACCCTGTTTTGACAACAGGTCAAAACATCCTGTTATCTAAGCAAGACGAATAGCAACTTCACCTTCGGCCAAAGATTTTGTTGTTTAACCTTGCAGAAGCAATAGTAAGCTTGAACTCTCTGACCTTGTGTCAAGATGGAGCTGTGCCAGCTCTGTAGGCCTCTGCAACAGGGACCATGTTTACCCCTTTGATCGCCACATTTCAAGCCAGTGCTTCTATAGAAAGTAAGCACTAAATAAACATTTGTTGAGTGAAAAGAAGGTATGGCATTTGTATAATCATCACGAATAAATATTTTACTAGATATAAAAAGTTTAGCTGGAAAATTAATCTGCTGCCAAAGCAAGCATCATGACACTTTCCAGAGCCCAGAGTAAATATTGTTTTGAATAATCCAGACAGCTACTTCATAGATAATTAGCAAAGGACCATAAACATCTCTAGTCCCCCTTGCTAATGAATCTACATCCCATTTAGGAAACCAGCAGAATATTTTTTTTCCTGACTCTTAGACAAGTGTTGCCCCACAAGCTTGGTCCGAGTTCCCTGCTAAATATCTTTCATGATGCCTAGAGGCGCTAGGCAGGCTCCTGGGGAAGAGAGTCAGCAACAATGCTACATTACCAAGCTGCCAGGCAAGATGGACCCACTGGTACAATAGCGGCATGATTAGTATGGGTGTAACCAATCACTTTTTTATTGTGTTTAAAAATCATTTCACAGGGCTGGAGAGATGGCTCAGAGGTTTAAGAGCATTGCCTGCTCTTCCAAAGGTCCTGAGTTCAATTCCCAGCAACCACATGGTGGCTCACAACCATCTGTAATGAGGTCTGGTGCCCTCTTCTGGCCTGCAGGCACACACACAGACAGAATACTGTATACATAATAAATAAATAAATAGGTATTTTTAAAAAAAATCATTTCACAGCTGGGGATTTGTGTCTGGAGTGTAAGCCTGGTTGATATCCTGTGGCTGGGGAAGTCACAGGTCCTATAGGGGGCAGGGATCTATTACTGTTGTTTTGATAAGTGAATATGTGCTCATCAAATTATCTTCTAGACATCTATGTTTGTGGCTATAGATTATTACTGATATCAGCTTGGGTCAGAGAACCTTGTTTTTATAGTAGGTAGTGACTGTAGAACACTCAGCCCTAAAGTGACTGTCCCTATCACATACCCACTCCAAGACTCAGGGGATGTCACAGAAGAGGGGGTGAACAAAGTCGAGTAGCGTGGCATGGAACACGCCTTCCATCATGACATGGCCATTGTGCTCAGGAGCTGGCAGCACCTGTAATTAGCTGCACACGATTGGTCCTATCAGCACCCCATTTTGGAAGACAGCGGTGCTCATAAGGCCACACCCCTTCCTGGGGATCTATAAGCAATTACTGGTTTCCAGAGGAAGGATACTTGTTTTCTTCAGTGGTGTAGCACCTAGTAAGTTTCCATTGCCCACGTTTCTATAAGCAAACCAATTAAACCCATTGGGCCGGGGGAGGGGGAGATACAGAAGTATAAAGAGGTCTAGTTGAGAAGAAGGAGGGGATTAGTGAGAGGAAGAGTGGGTTAGCAGGAGTATCTGGAATTGAATGGGATCGAAATGCATTGTGTACATGTGTTAACATGTCATAGCAAAACCCACTAGTTAATCATGATTGTTTCTCCAGATTAATTTTCCTCACATTTCTAGAATTAACAGCATGCTACCCTTTTTTCCAATAATTTTATTCTTAATGCTTCTCCCAGAAGGCAGACATTTTCTTTCTTTTCTTATTTTTTTCTTCTTCAAATTTTCTTGACAGTGACTCTAAAAATAGTCAGAGATATGCAACACAAACCCTGAGATGGGCTCTATTTCTGGCCTTATTCTAGATTCACTGTGGCTGTGCCCAAGGCATCCAACTGGGTCAAATGGCAAAGGCAAAAACACTGTCTACAACCTGTCCTGTCATGCAACGTCAAAAGCTTCTTTGGCTAACTTTTATTTTCAGTGCAATTAGTGCATGAGTACAGAGCCTTTCTTTTACAGTCTTAGTGTAGGACACAAAACATGTCTCTTTCCTTTCTTTCTCCACCTGAAAAAGAGATGGTATTACAATAACTTCTTTCTAAGTTGATATGCAGTAAAAGATAAACCACACAGGACCACTGTTGAAACAGCTCCACACAAGTGCCTGAAAATAATTTTTGTTTTGAACTGTATACCACATCTTGTATATCTATTGGGTATCCTTGGCCAGGTTTTGAGCTCCTGAACCCAGTATTATCCAGTTGTCCAAACAACACATATAGGTTCTTGAAGTGTTGCGACTCTGGAGGGAAAGGTATTCTGAGCATTGGAAGCTGGGCAATACCTGTGCTACACTCTGAAGGGAAAGTTATCCCTGGCCGTCGGAAGCCAGGAAATACCTACAGTTCTGTTCCAGAGGGGCAAGGTTTCCCCACAGGAATGTAGCAGTTGTGCTTCTCTCTGGGGAGAGCCATTACAGCTCAGCTCTGCTCTGCCAAGGGAGTTTCCCTGCAGAAATGTAGCAATCTTCTCCTGTTCCAGCTAAAGTTGTTACAGTTCTGATGTGCCTAACTGTGCTGTGATGTGCCGTGCCGTGCTGTACTGTGCTGTACTGTGCCGTGCTGTGCCGTGCCATGCTGTGCCGTGCTGTGCCGTGCCATGCTGTGCCGTGCTGTGCCGTGCCGTGCTGTGCTGTGCCATGCTGTGCTGTGCTGTACTGTGCCGTGCTGTGCCGTGCCATGCCGTGATGTGCTGAGCTATACTCTGCTCTGCTCAGAGAATAATAGTTCTGCTTCTCTCCAGCAAAAGCAGTTATAGCTCTGCTCTGCCCCTACTTCTCTGCCCCACTCCACTCCTGCTAAAGAAGGTCATTACCAAGACCTCATTCAAGAGATTTATTAGGAGGGAGGATTCCAGGAGAGTGGCTGCCTCTGCCTGGGTAGAAAAGGACAGCTCCCAAATGAACAGGTACAGGGCTTAGATAGGATTTCTTAGGAGTAGAATCTTTCCATGGTGAAGATTTTAAGGGTGGGAATTGCTCAAATTTCAATCCCCGAGCTTGAACAAGCTCAGAGATTGGCTGGATTTCATGCCCAGGAATTGATTGGTTCTTGTGTTCAGTGATTGGGTGGTTTTCATGCTGAGCTGGTCAGGGCCTAGGTATGTTTCTTTGTCTCTGGTTTCAGGGCTAGGGTATGTTCCTTTCACTGGACCCTTTTAACCTTTAGGCTCTGGTTTCAGGGCCAGTGTATTGGCTCTGGTCTCAGGGGCAGGGCATGTTTCTTTGGCAGGCCCTTTTACTCTTCAGGTTCATCTTGATACAAAGTAAATGAAAATCTAACTCTCCTGCTAAGCACAGATCCTTTTGAATAACCCGCGCCACAGGTAGTAAGGACTGGACTTCCTTGGGTACTTACTAGGCGCCTGGAACTGTTTCTGACACTCTATGCATGTTGGCTATGTGATCCTCATAAGTACCCTGTGGTGTGCGTGCTATAGCTAGACCATCTTCTTTAACTTATTTGTTTTTTAAGATTTTATTTTTACAATATATGTGTAAGTGTATTGTGCATGCATGTATAGGTGCCCAGGAGGTCAGAAGAAGAGAGATCTTGTTTACTTTTTTCTTTTTTTCTTTTTTTTTGGTTTTTCAAGACAGGGTTTCTCTGTAGCTTTTCGTGCCTGTCCTGGAACTAGCTCTTGCAGACCAGGCTGGCCTCCTGAGTGCTGGGATTAAAGGCGTGCGCCACCACCACTCGGCCTTGTTTACTTTTTTTATGGCTGTGAAGAGACACCATGAGCAAGGCAACTTATATAAGAATGGGTTTATTTGGGGCTTACAGTGTCAGAGCGTGAGTCCATGACATCATGACAGGGAACACAGTAGCAGATAGGCATGCAGCTGGAGCAGTAACTGAGAGCTTGATCCACAGACATTAGTCAAGGAGATCCCTATATAAGCTGCCCTGGAACACATTAAAATGGACGGCATTCTTGTTTCAAAGATGACCCGTGTCTCTGTCTGTGTGTGCGTGCGTTTCAATCTCCAGCCTCTTGCCCCATCACGAACTGTCCCGCGGTAGACAAGTGGTACTGTACATGCTTCCCACGGGGCTAGGGCTCTACCAGCCCTGGCTATAGCTACTGAGGCTTCCAGTAACCAGGTCTGTCTCTGATTTACATGTTTGTGAGTTAAATTCACTCAATCCTAAGCGTAACAACTGTTGGAATAGATTCTGAACAACGCTAACCAAACATCCCCAGAATGTTTCTGTCTCTTGCTCTCTAGACTCAGTGGCTTCCCCCTTTGCTTTTCTGTCACGTGAATCTACTATACCCGCTACATTTTCTTTTGCCCCTTTATGATTAACTGTCACCCCGATACAGGCAGGGCCACAGCAGAACCGTGGAAAACCAGTAGAAGTGCAGGCAGCTCTGCCAGAGCTATTGGGGGTGTGGCCAAGAATAAGACTTGGATTTGAACATTTGGGACTTGGGGGGCAATGGGAGATAGGGCAAAGATTCCAGTCATGAGAAAGTCTTTTGCGAGAGGAGAGGTAAAAAAGGAGGAAGAGGAAGAGAAAGATGAAGAACCCTTGTGAGTCATCTAACCCCACGAGTATAGTGAGGACACTGGAAGACCAGCCCAAGGATTTTGGCCATGTAATAAAAGATTACCACCCGCGCCCCACCCCCACGCGCACACCACCCCGCGCAGCTGCCTATCTTCCTGCCTTGTACCTCCTGTCCCCTCAGCCCCTCCCGTGAGCCCATGCCCATTTATTTTAGTGTGGAAAAGAGTCACCTACTGCTCTCAGGCTCTAAAGACATCCGACAACTGTTGGAAGCAAACGAGAAACGGCGTCGCCCCCTAGTGGTCCAGGCTCACCTCAGCGCCAGGCTGGCCCTCTGCTGGATTCCCCAGGCAGGAGGTAACGGCACCTTGTTGGCGCTGAAATGACTTCCTGATTTTCTTAGAATTTCTGGCTGTGAAATGGCTTGTGTCAGAATGGTGAGGCCCAGGTGGCATAGCCTCACTCCCTCTACCTTTTTACACACAGACAAGCTATAGTTACCTAAGACGCTACAGTGGGAATTGCTGCTTTTTTTTTTTTAAAGATGTATTTGTTTTTATTTTAGGCATGTGAGTGCTTTGCCTGCAAGTATGCAAGCGCACTAGGTGCATGCTTGGTACTTGTGGAGACCAGAAGAGGGCACTGGGTCCCTTGTAACTGGAGTTACAGATGGCTGTAACCGTGTAGGCTGGGAACCAAACCCAGGTCCTCTGCAAGAGCAGCAAATGCTCTTACGGGATGGGATGGCCTCTCTTAGTCTGATACAATGCCTTTTGATGACAAATAGCCCCTGGGAGGATTTTTTTTTTCCTCGTGGTTTAGTAATGCAGTAGACCAGCGTTAAAGAGGGGAAAAAACAAAATCTATCTTTGTTCCCACTTGGGACCATTCAGCCAAGTTGAAGCAGGCTGATTTTCATTCATTTGAAACCCAAATAAACAAATAAACCTCTTAAATAAAACCCCATCACATGCAAACCTCTGATGAATAATTAATTTGGCAGAAGAGAAAAAAAAGGACGGAGAATCACAGACAGATATAGGATGGGGAGGGGGGTAGTAGCTGTGCTGACCAGGGACCACTTCTCAAGAACCGAGACAGGAGAATGGAGCCCCGCGGTCAAGTCAGGGCCATCCCTGCCCAGCTCCCCATCTGCTTTCCTTGTCCTCTGCAGGCAAATCATCATCATAGTAATTGTGTCTGGACTCCTGAAGCTTCGCCATCCTGTAAGGTCACTGTCCCCACAGTCCCTCCCCTGCCTCTGTTTAAGAGAAAGTAAGAAGCAGGTGGGCATGGGAGAGCGGTCTGGGCACAGACACAGCCCCAACATTTGAGGGCAGGACCTGAAGTCTAGACCTATTCTGGCCACCACAGAGGCAGGGCGTGAGACAGGCAAAAGGGAGCTAGGAGCCAGCCCGTTTCCATAGATACCGATTTCACTTGCATTTTATGACAGCTGTGCCAGGCTGCCTGGAGAGGCATTGTTTAGATGCCTGGGGACAGGCTCAGAAGAAAAACGCTGTATGAATGATTTCTTTTTAAAATCTTATGCGCTTTCTCCCCATCTCAGGCCAAGAGCACCCTTAATCTCAGCTGACCCTTTGGCAGGGGGCACCCCAGGAAGACCTTTGCCTTTACCTAAGCAGCTGTAGCGCCTCAACATTAGACACTGTGAGGGTCAGACAAAATGGCCCTTACAAGCAAGCCACTTTCAGGACCACTCAACCCTGATCCGAGTGTGAGAGTGTCACCGGGGCTTAAGGTGAAGAATCTCACTCTGGTTTCCAGCGGGGACTAAGGGAAACCCTTGGAAAACTTCCCCTGGGCTTCAGTTAAACCATGG
>JABTXL010006431.1:1511673-1530188 GCA_025134845.1 Neodon shergylaensis
GGAGGGAAGGGTATGGGGGAGAGGAGGGAAGGAGATGGGGGAGAGGAGGGAAGTGTTTTTCAGGTGGCATTTTGTTTATTTTTCTTCGGCTTTTTTGTTTTTTAATTAATATTTTCTTTTATATTTTATTTTTATCATCTCTTTCTAAGGTTTCCTTTGGGGAGATGCTACAAGGGCGAAGGACAGTTACTGAGGGACTGGAAAATGAGTGCGATTTGAGTGCACAATGTGAAATTCCAAAACCTCAATTTAAAAATAAATTAAAAATAGCACATATGGGAACTCTTGCTTGAATGTGTGAGACTGGGTTGATCCCTAACACTGCACCCTTCCTCCCCCCACTAAAAAAATAGGAAAAGGAAAAGTTGGACCATCTACAGGCTCTGCTACACTTTCTCCAGGCAAGAAGACCTCCCACCATGGCTTCAGGTCTTTTCTCCTCTGGCTGTGTTGATGGTACCATCTAGTGGTTGAACTGTGTCTTGACCTCAAGTTTGCTTCCAAAGAATTACCTAAAAGCCTGTATTTTAAGCCCCCAAATACTTCAGGAATGGAATATTTCAGTATTATTTCCATACTAAAGGCTAGAATCCCGAGAAACAATACACTTGCCTGGGGTCTCCTGGGACCTAGAGACTACATTCAGTGATTCCCATTATTTCCTCTTCAAAAATGAAGAAACCGAAGCCCCGACGAATGGCAGACTAACTAAACCGAAGTTTTCCTGCATCCACTTCTTTCTTTTTTAGGAAAAATGTTGTCACATTCAAAACGTTTATTTGAGTCAAAATAAAATGAAATGGTAAAAGAAAGAGACAAGCTTCTTCCTCTCTCTCTCTCTCTCTCTCTCTCTCTCTCTCTCTCTCTCTCTCTCTCGATTCAAGGCAACTGGCCCAGGCTGCAGTTGTTTTCCTTGTCATGCATGTCAGCCAGGGTACAGCTGTAGGCTAGACTTGGGTATAATTATAAGAAGAATAATTGCAACCAGAATATTCGAGGTTCCATGAGCCTGACACCAATCAGCGGTTAAACAAGTTTCATTTCTATAGACTGCGTAGCTGCTTTCTGCAGAACAAAATGCATCCTAGGGTCAGAGAGAGGTATGGGAATTGTAGCCCGAGAACCACAAGCTGCGTGTCTGCAGAGGTCACGTTTGTGCCGAGTTCCGTTTCTGTTGCGTCAGGTCCTGATTGCCGCTACAGCCAGATGCCACAAATCCAGCAGCTAAAGACAACAGTGGAATGTTGTCACCTCACATGTTTAGTTACAAGTCTGACGTAAGAGATCAGAATCACGGAGATCAGAATCAGAGCGCCCCAGCCTGTGTTCCTATCCGGAGGCTCAGGGGCACCATTTTCCCTGCCTTCCCCAGCTTCTGGGAGCCGCTCACACCCACTGACTTCAGCCTACCTTCGAAGTCAGCAGTGACCCCTCGAGTGCTTCTCTCTGTGCTCTCCTGGTTCTCCGGCTCTCTTTGTGTCTGCAGTTTTCTATCTAAGGACTTCTGGAGCCACACCAGGCTCATCTGTCCTGTAAGGATAATAGCCTGGGACTTGTGGGATGGCTCAGTGGGTAACATGCCTGCCCCAGTGTAACACAGTTCAGATCCCCAACACCCATATAAAACTGGATGTGATGGCGCATGCCTGTAACCCTGGAACTTACTAGGTATGATGGCGCATGCCTATAACCCTGGAGCTTACTAGGTATGATGGCGCATGCCTATAACCCTGGAGCCTACTGGATGTGATGGCGCATGCCTGTAACCCTGGACTTACTGGATGTGATGGCGCATTCCTGTAACCCTGGAACTTACTAGGTATGATGGCGCATGCCCACAACCCTGGAGCTTACTGGGTATGATGGCGCATACCTATAACCCTGGAGCTTACTGGGTGTGATGACCCATGCCTATAACCCTGGAGCTTACAGGCCAACCAGTCCAGCCAGTGGTGAGCACCAAATTCAGTGAGGTTGTCTCAAAAGATGAAAGGTGGAGAGGGATAATAGAATATACCCAATGTTGACTTCTAACCTTGTGCATGCCCACACATGGGCATGCCCATTTTTATGAACATATGTGTAAATACAGAGTCACACACAGTGAGGGGGGACTGAGAGAGAGCGGGGAGAGAGAAAAATTTAATCAGGACTGAACTTGGGCAGTAGCTCAATCAGTAAAGTGTTTGCTTTGCCAGCATTAGAACCTGAGTTTGATCCCCAAGCACAAGGTGGTGTGAGCTTGTAATCCCAGCACCAGGAAGGCAAAAACGGGGGATCCCAAGACTTGTTGACCTGGCCTAATCAGAAAGCCCGGGGTCAAGCGACAGCCCTGGCCCGATAAACATGGTAATGGCTGCTGAGGAATAACACCCTCAGTTGGCCTCTGACATCTACATGAATGTGCACACATGTTTACATTCCCTCCATGCTCATGCAGAAGTGCACACGTGTGTGCACACATAAATGCACAAAAGAATACTATCCTCATGTCAGGTCAGCTGGTTGGCAGGTTACATATCAGCATCGTCATAGGTTCAAGAGGTCAGAGTGTGGACATCTTTGGGGTTCACTTTTCTGCCGTCCACATACACTGAGACATAAGAGACAGAGTACTTATCAAGAGGGTCAACACAGTCACATATGGCAGTCAGTGCACAGGTGTAATTCCTGCACTTGGGAGGTGGAGACAGGGGGATTAGGCACTCAGGGTCATCCTCAGCTACATAGTGAGTTCAAAACCAATTACATGAGACTCTGTCTCAAATAATAATAAATAATAAAAATAATAATAATAATAGAGAGGCCAAGGGTGCATGCCTTTAATCCCAGCACTGGGGCAGCAGAGACAGTGGGATTTCCATGAGGCCAGAGTGGCCTCCATAACTAATGTCAGAAAAGAAAAAGAAGGCCATCCTAGATGCTTAGCTGAGCAGCAGAAAGCACAGTGTTGCTTCTCCATGTGAAGCTACAGGCTCATGATGATCTTAGAGGTACCAAGGTGACTTCAAAGTAAAAAGAAGGAGGAAAAAAAACTTGAAAAGCTCTCTCTTTATAGAAAGGGTAGAAAATACGCCTTCAAAAATGAAAACAACATCCCCCCAAGGAAACAAGTGTAACTCAAACATCTAGAGTCACAGAGTCAACCTATCGCAAGATTCAGACCCACGAGCCCCAAGTTCAATGTTCTGATTTGCAAGTAGGAAGCAGCCAAAGCAAGAGGTGGTGATGGTGGAATCTGTGGCCAGATGAGGTGAGATGATGATAAAATATGTACTCCTGTTGAAAAGGAAGCTGAGATCTAAAGGGAGAGGCACCCGTAACGACTCTAAAGCGTTTGGTTGTTTTCTTTTGTTTTGTTTTTAAGATCCAGGCTGATGCACTGGACACGAGCTGCTCCAACAAGTCTCCTAACGACTTCCTGAATTCTAATGGCATATGGAGGCCTTTCTAGGCCAGGCACAAAGTCAAGAAACCATAAATTTTTAAAAGATAGATTTGATTTGATAAAAATATCAATTCTCTGCACAGCAAAAACACTAAAAGCAAAGCAAAAGATGAGTCATCAGCTGGAAGTTTGACAACGCGCGTAAGGAGGAAAAGTAGCCATAGTCTGGAGAAAAGGCTGATAAGTCAACAAGGAGAAAAACAAATACACAGCTTACATGCACACACACACACACACACATACACTCACGCGTGCACACACACACACACACTCAAAAAGCCAGGAGTAAACAATTCCAAGGGAAAAAAATAGAAATAACTAACGAACATTCTAGAAGTAAATACATCTCTTGAGTAATCAGGAAAAATGCAGATTAGCAGTCTCTTCCCTGCCCATCCATCGGAACACTGAGGCGGACCACAGCAGTGACGGGGGAACACAGGCTGAGGGGCCGTCCTGAAAGCTGCCGTGTCGTCTGGGAGTCTGTTTGAAGAGCAACCGCTGTACTCAGCAACTTTTCAAATCCATCTCTTCTGAAAAGTTAATTCTGCCTGAGAAGTTTTCCTCCATTTGCTCAAAATAGACAGACACACATACACAGACACACACACACACAGACACACACACACACGTTATTCCAAAACTTTGTAACAGAAAAGAAAATCTGGGTGTGCAAAGTGAAATAGACTGCGGTACTTAGAAAATGTTCACAATGATGTTGGTTTTTTAGAACAACAAAAAAAGAGGAGGGGGAAGAAAAGGAAGAGGAAGGGGAGGAGAAGGAGCTGGGGTGGGAGTGCGAAGGACCGCAATCCCAACCAGCCTTCAGAATAGGCTGAATAACATTCCTAAGGTGGACCTTATCCTGGGATATTATTTGGGGCACTAGCCAAATGAGGTTGATTTGTGGGCACTGCAGAGATCAGCAGGATGTAAGCAAAAAGGGCAAATGACAAAATCATGTGCAGCACGCTGGCCTCGTTTAGATTTACACACATATGTACGCGTACAGAAACCGGGCTGGGGCGCACACCAACTGCTTTGGGGGTCACAGTAGTGGTAGCTTTGCTTGAAGAGTCCCTCGCTGTCGGATGATTTTGCCTGTTTGCTTGTTTCCCCAGTGTGTGATATTTGTACCTTACGCTTGTCCTTTTGAAACTATACGTATCCCAAGTGAAACAGTTGTCAGTCCTTGGGAAATGTCCGCAGTATGTTGGTTTTTCAGAACAACAGCAACAACACAATTTCAGCCCTTCAAATGTTAACTGACAATCACAGAGTCGGGAGACCCCAGCTACTAGGGAAGGTCAGAGCCAAACCATGTAATTGAAGGAGACAGCAGGGGCCCAGAGCAAACGTGGGCTTTGGAGTCAAGCAGCACTGAGCCAGCCCCGGAACTGCCCTTTCTTCCTGTGCCTAGGACCTGGACCTCCCCGAGTCTCTATAAAGTGGAGAGAGATGTGTGTGCCCCTCGGTCTTGACGCACATATCATGTCCGGCTCCTCTCTGAGTACGTGGTAAGCGTACATGGTAAGTACGTGCTACGGGTAGGGTGGGCTCATGCAACATCCGGGGAACTTCAGAGAAGTCGTCCGAAGAACTTCTCCCCATTTGGAAGGACCAAAAAGAAAAAAGGGCAGGGAAAAGTTTCTAGGGCTTATCTTGACAGTAGAGTGTCTAGACATGCAGGGGGTATAGGAGAAGGCTGGATAAAACACAGATTCCTGGACAAACCCGGAAGTGCGCAGTGGCCAGCAGAGAATCCAGAATTCTGCATGCTTTAGAGTCTAGCGAAGGGCTGGTACTGAGCCTGCGGGTTTCCACCCTGGACTTCTAATTCCCTGGGTTCGGGTAGACCTGGGGGTTTATCGCAGGTGACTTAGTGACCACACGTTAAGACCCACTGACCTGAACACCAAAGTGACAGGGCCTCGTTCTTTACCCTCTCTCCGAGACTCTGATCTGATATTCTCTCTACACACCCCCAGGCACTAAGGACTCTTGAGACACACTCTGGGCTGCAGGTGACCAGAGGCCAGTTACTGTCACCTAAACCAGCTCTGCCCAAGGTGGCAACGGGACAGCTGAGTGAACCTAAGATTTTTGAGTCTGGGATGATTCTGCAAGCCAGACCCAGCTCTGGCCTGGGTCCTGCCTGTGTGACATGCTCAGCACAAGGACAGGAAGTGTGTCCACCTTCTGCCTAAGCAGATTGGGAAAGATAACTTTGTTAGCAGGAGGCTGGGCTGAGGGGTCGCGCTCTATAGAATTGGCATGGTCTGCTCTCACGCATGAGCTGCTCTGTTCAATAGAGGGCCCCGCCTTGCCCTGACAACTGTCTGGGCTGGAAATCCTCTCCAGAGTGAAAGTGACCCCCCCCAGTCCCTCTCCAGCCCCCCACCTCCCCATCCCCGCCAAGTCTCTCAGGGCACAGGAGCCCTTGAATTTCAGCCAAATGGTCTGATAATGAAGAATCTAGCTTATGAACAAATACACCAGGGAGGAAGGACACAGAGGGCATAGCTCAGAGCCTGGTCTCTCCAGGCAGAACAATCTAGAACAAGCAAGCACTGAGCCCCATGCCAGTGAAGCAAAGAACCTTTGCTCTCTCTCTGAAGGCACCCTGACCTTCTTCCTAGCAATGGCAATGACGGCTGTGACCATTTATCAAGGGATAGCTGGCCGGCGGTGGGCTCAGTTTTACATGCAGTTCTATTCAATCACAGCAACTGTGAGGTTAGTCGTGTTCCCTTGGGGTTAAGGAGGGAAACGTCTCTGCTACGAGATCTGGCAGCTGCCTGGTGCGGAGCTGAGACCCCTCACGCCAGATCTTCACATCCCCCAGCCTGCGGTTCAGTTTCCTGTAAAACGACAGGCAGGTCTAGGGTTCGGCACACACGGGGTTTTTCTGCATTTCCTGCTGCCGTCCCTCATGGTAGAGCACACATGTGCACACTCCACGTACTATGGAGACATCACACCAGGAACCATGCCTCATCCATGTCGGCATTCCTGGCAAAGTGACTGCTTAACAAAATCCATGGTAGACAGAATGGGCCTGGCACATGTTGGACGTGGTGGAGTGTCTCATTTCTTGATGGCAGTGGGCTTTAGGACACATGCCAGTAAGAAACTGTACATGGCTAAGAAAAAATATCAGGAAATTTAAAAATTACACTTCTAAACGTTTTTGCCCTTGCCACTCCGTCTCAAGCCGCTCCAAGTTCTTTGTGGGTTGGAGCCGTCACCCCGAATTGCCTGTGCCCTCATGGGCCCAAATTTTACCTTGTGAATGACATCTGTGTGAGTTCCAGCCCTCCCAATCCCACTCGACCTCAAGGGTGGGTCCTCCACTGACACTTGTCTGAGTGTCCAGGCCCTGGTCGCTGAGTCACTAAGAAATATTCAGGGAAGTGATCCAGCTTGCACACGGCCCTCTGTGATATTTCTCGGGGCTTCCCACCCTGTTGCACACAGTAGAATCTGGAACGTGTTCATCTTCCATTCCCAGTCTCCAAAGGGACAGACCAAGGGTGGTTTCCTTGGGCCCCTAAATCTTTGTGCTACCTGCTGTTGCCAAAAGACCTTTGCTACCTAAGTGACTCTAGCCTGGATGTAGGTGCACCAGAACCACACAGAACGCATGGGCTTGACCTGTATCTGGACTCCCAGTGTTCTGCTCACTCTGAATCTTTATTTCCTTATCTGGGAAAAGAGGGGACTGAGGCTGGTAATGTCTCCCAGGCTTTCCCAGTTCTGACTTCTCCCCGAGGGAGTGGGATGGGCATGATCTTAGTCAAGATGAACTTGGGGACCAATCAACCCATAGATCTGAGCACAGGACAGCGAGAATGGCCAATAGGTGACAAGTGGATTCCTCCTGTACTGAAAGCCGCAGGGGTGGTGAGAAAACAGAGGCTCTGAGGGGCTGGACGGCTCTACTGACCATCTCAAAAAAGAAAAAGACAAGAAAAAAAAAGCAATACAGCCTCCATTTCAGGTTCCTGGCTGGCATAGACATGTCCTTTCTTCTCAGTAAGGCTAAGGTGAGCCTCACTCCTCATCTTTTTCCAAACTTTTTGTCCAGAAGGTATGAGATTGGGTGCTAATATTTTCAAGCACTTGTTAACTGCATACAGAGCTGACAACAAAAGTTAATTCTCAGGAGCGGTGGTACACGACTATAATCATAGTACGTGGGGACGCTCGGGCAAGAGGATCAAAAGTTCCAGAGCAGCCTGGACTTCGTGGCAAGCAAGACCTCTTCTCATAGAATAGAAAAAAAAAAACACATCAGTGAATTAGGCCTTGTCAGTAGAGTGTTCTTCCGTGTCAACCAAGTAAATAAGCAAAACAAGTGCTAAATTAGAAAGCTAACCAGACATAATGACTTTAATCCTAGCACTCAGTAGTGTGAGGCAGGAGGACTGCCCTAAGTGTGAGGCCAGCATGGGCTACATGATGGTTTCCGGGCAACCTGGGCTACAGAAGAGAATTGTCTTAAAGAAAACTAAGGGAAGGGAAGGAAGTTTGAAGAGAAGGAAGGAGGGAAGAGAGAAAAGAAAGGAGGAAAGAGAGAAATGTCCCAAACCCACGAGACTATGATCAGAGCCATTTGTCATCCTGCCCATCTGTGCTCAAACAATCCTCTCCAAATGTCTACAAAATGGCACTGGATGCCACCCGCCACAGCAGCCAAGGTCATAGGTCACTCCTAGATTAGATTGGGGGAGTCATTTGATAACAAGTTCTGTAGGTCCTGGAATCTCTCAGAGAGAGCAAAACTACAGGAACGAGCGTGTGGGCAATCCTTCTCAAAAGGGTGGTTTCCCTCCCTCTCACTTCTGGCTCCTCTCCTCATTGCTATCAAAGGAACAGTCTTAACCTCCTGTTGTCAATGGAAGAGCTCCCTGGAAGGCATTGCCCTAGCACATGTGGGCCATTTCTTTTGAACTTGGGAGTTTGAAAGAAATCCGAAGTAAGGTTGTGGGTTTGTGAGCATTTTAACGACAGTGGTGCTCAAGACTTACACGGGTTGATACCACTCTCCTTCACCCTGCGCCGTTAAAATGAGATGTGTTCATGGCCACAGAAAACAAGAAAAAACAGAGTGGAAGGGGGGTGGCAAGCAAGCACCCAGCTTTCAGGGAGCCAGTTTTGCCCATCATTTGTGCTTGAGTAATTGTGCATTGTTATTTCCTGAAAGAATCCAAATACCAGCTATTTTGCCCCAGTATTTCCATGAGTAAACTGGTAGAATAAACTACCCCGAATTCTGGTGTGTGCCTGCAATCCCAGCTACTTGGGGGGCTGAGGCAGAAGAAATGTACATTTGAAGTCAGCCTGGGCCCTGAGACAAGTCAGGGGTTAAGAGCACACACACTCTTACAGAGGCCTCAAAATGTATTCCCAGCAGCCACACAGACACATCAGCAGCTCACAGTATCTGTCATTACAGTTCCAGGGCTCCTGAACCCTCTTCTGAACTCCATGGGCACCTGCTCTCTCGCATAGACATACCTGCACACAGTCACACACACACACACACACACACACACACACACACACACACAGTTAAAAGGAAAATAAATTGCTTTCATTGGCCCAGGGCTGGAGAGATGGCTCAGTGGTTTAGAGCACCGTCTGCTCTTCCAGAGGTCCTGAGTTCAATTCCCAGCAACCACATGGTGGCTTACAACCATCTGTAATGAGATCTGGCGCCCTCCTATGGCGTGTGGACATACATGGAGGCAGAATGTTGTATACATAATAAATAAATAAATAAATCTTTAAATCTTTCATTGGGAAAGCATGGTCAAAACAGCCACTTTTACGGCTGTGTGATCTAGTCAGTCCCAGACAATGAAAGGGGTGTGGGTCTCGGACAGCATGTGTCCATGCCTCCTAAGGTGACTTCCCAGGGTCATTCTTTATGGGGCTACAGTGATACTTCATCCAGACCCTCTTGAGGAGCAAACCATCACACCATCGTTTACAGAAAGTGTGCGGTCCTGCATAATCCCTCCACGCAATGCAGCTTCTCAAAGGTAGGTGATGAGGTGAGAAACCATACAAAATTGACAAATGATGCCTGAGCCCTTTAGAGTCCACAGCTTACTCTTTTATTCATTAAATTTGTTTTGAGATAATTACACTTGTGTACACCGCACATACTGACCGCTCTAACCCTGCCTCCCCACCGTCTTCCCCCTTGCCCCTTCTCCCCACAAATCTCGCCCTCGTGTTCATGCCTATTCCTTTTGTTTTGTGAGCCACTGAGACGAACCAGGGCTGTCTGTATTGCTCTGGGTTTGGTGCTATTTGTTGGAGCCTGGTAGGCTCCTCAGAGAGAGTGTAAACAACATAGACAATAGATCCTCCTCTCTCAGAACCTATCAATAGCCAATAGCTCAGAGGTAAAGGGTAGGGCCTCATGAGCCCCTCCCATCTCCTTGATTGACAGTTGGCATTGGCAGTCTTGTGTGGACACAGTGCTGGTAGTTACTATTATTCAGAGTTTAATAATGACAACCGCTGTATTGAGTCTAAAGAAAGGCGTTTTACAGCCCCAGAGGGAGTGGTGTACCCAGCTTGTTTAGGCCGGGCTCACAACTGTTGCTTCTTCTCAGCATCTTGGGAATCCCTGGGGCTCTGCTTTCGCTGATACTCTTTGCAGCAAGAGGCTTCTCTAGGATCAGCTTTGTCTATTCGCAGAAGCATAGATGTTTAGAAGGCAGTCTGCTTTGTCCATTTACTTAACTATCGGTCTTAAGTTCCCCCACTGGAGCCTCGAGTCTCCCTAGACCTCAGTTGTTAGCTAGGCTTAAAGTACCAGGAATGCATTGTCCTCCCCCCCCCCACCACCACCACCAAAACACTCCAACTGGGTACCCGGCATCAGGTGAAGCAGGCCTATTTTGTCCGGCAGGCAGGTTGAGCTTCTGTTTCACAGGGCTCAGAACTGGGCAAGGTCAGCGGTGGCCTTTCTCCCGCAGCTTCTTGCTTAGCGCCCACTGTGGTTTGACTGCCAGCCAACGTGGCAGGAATTCTAGCTCAGTGCCTCCTGCTTTCCCTCTCTCCGACAATCAGAGTGTGTGGTGTCTCAGTGTGATTTTAGCCTCTCGTTCTGGTGGGCAGCATGAGCAGTGACAAGAACCTGTGTTGCCTCCGGGGGCTTTGGGTGCTTTCCTTGACCCACCTGGGGGCGTGTGTCTCCCAGCTGGGACTGAGAACTGTGCGCAGCACCCCACTGTTTCTAGGAACAGAGCCATCGGGGAGGATGCGTACCAAGGGTGTTGAGTCACAAGATCAAGCCCCGATGGAGGATGAAATACCATCCTTTGAAAGGAATCACTCCTTCTCATTTAGTCTGACTAGAAGCGGAAGACCGGGCAATGGGCACTTGTTACTCTCCCTACATTACTAAGAGTGTCCAAGATGAGAGCTTCAGGGCCTGGCGAAAGACCCCTACACACCTGCCCTCTGCAAGAAGCCGAAGATTTCCCCTCATAGGAGGCCAGTCTGTAGCTGAAAGAAACATTTGGAGCCTGCAGAAGCCCCAGCTAAGCTTTCCCACGTCCGCTTTCCCCCACTCTCCTCCCCCGGGTGCCCAGCCTAGCTCTCCCATTCTCTCCCTCCCATTGTTTCCCAAAGGTCCCTCCCTTCAGAAAAGCCGTCTGGCTGGGAGCTTAAAATATTGCTGGACAGTAAAACCTACCCATCAGGACCGATCCAGTCATATCTGCTCAGTCGTGCAGCATATTAGGGGCGGGGTAGAGAAGGGGGAGGTGGGCTTTTAGGTGGCAAAGGAAAGACACCAAAGTTGTCATTTTCCTGCTGAGCACCAAGAGAGAAAGACGGCACCTGTTTCTCCGTGGGACCCAACTCATACTGGCAAGTTTTCCTTGGGTGGCTACACTGTAACCTTCCCTTCGAGGCTTCTTTTCCAGCATGATCAAGGCCATACACAACTTCCTCCAAGATTAAGAAAGATGCCACCAAGTTCTATTACTGGGCTGAGGTGGCCACACTTCCAGCTCAACCTTGAAAACCCTCTGAGAGCTCATCTGAGGGTGTGTGGAGGTTTAGAAGGAAGAGAGTGCTGGGATATGGTGGTTGTGAATCGAGATGATGTTTGAATTCCAATTCTTGACTTCTTAAAATCTTTTCATTTTCAGAGAGAATGAGCATGCCTCCAGGAATCCAGAGGAATATAAATATAAGCATTCCAGTTACTAATCATTCCTTCCCCCCCCCCCCCGCCGCTTCCAACTTTGAGAAGGGAGGGAGCGTCCCAATCGTTGGGTGCTGTGAGTAGAGGGGAAGCCACATGCTCAGGGATAGCAATGTTAAAGACCTTCATGGGAGACAGAAGTGAATCTGGCTAAGGGTCCTAAAACTCTTCCAGGGGCGGGTTCTGTTGTCTTTTGGTGAGAGTCGCTGCATAGTGGCCCTACATACAAAGATGGAGGCACACTTACTCCTCAATCGCAGCCAGAGTGGTGTGTGTCCCCTGGAGCTTTGAAAACCTTGTAAGCATGGACGTTTATGTGTTTCTGTGCCTTCAAACCCACAAAAAGGCCACACGGCCCTGGAAAATCCCTGGGGGCTCGGAGTGGGGAAGACTAGGCCTCACATCTGAAGTCTGTCCTCCCTAGATGGAGTACTTCAGGAGAGTCGATAAACTTCTCAGCTTGCCCCTCCGTGATCGTAGTGTCAATAATTTATTCTCTGAATCTCAAAATGTAGATTTGTCCATTTTAGCTCAAGGCAAAATGTTGACAGCCCATGACAAAAAATGTAACTATAATGAAGGGAACAAAGAGGTGAATGTCTCACCACGTTAAAGGTGTCCAATTTAAAGAGTTGACTTTTATTCTGAAACTGTGTCCTCTTTAAGTTTTGGGGTCTTAAAGCCCGCATTTAATCAAGTGAAGGTGGAATCAGACTATAGAAACTGTTTAGTGATGTAAAACTTTTCTTATTTTTAAAGTAAGGGCTTGGCAATTGTGTGCTCTTTTATTGTGCTTGTGTTTAGTAATCTGAAATCTCAATGTGAGAGCCACTGCTTAGCTCATAACTTGTCGTGGGGACTGATGGGACACATCAGTGTGTAACGCTGTTAGGCAGAGGTGAGCTCTCCGACATAAACTGTGGTTTCAGTGATCACCTCCACCCACAGTTCTTGAGTGAGAAGTCGCCACGAATAAACGGAGGTCCTGGGGTTGAGGCTTGAAAAAGAGCATCCGTTTAATTTTCATCTGTACTAGATTGGCACGCACCATCTTCACAACAAAATACAACAGAGAGGACGGCAAAAGTGAGTGAGTGGCTGTGGCTCCCACTTTCTCCAGGCCCCAGCATGCTGCTGTGGCTTTACTGCTTTGAGTGTTCACTGTACATGCAGGTTAAGACCAGGGCTGGGGGCGTAGCTCAGTCATACAGCGCCTGCCTGGCATGCTTAGTCCAATCTTTATCCATGGAGGAAAAAAAGAGACAGCAATTCAAACACATAACAATTTAAAGGGGGGGTGGCTAGAGAGATGGCTCCGTGGTTATTTTCATTTGCTGCCCTTCCAGAGGACCTGCCATTTGGGAGCTCACAGTCATGTGTAGTTCCAGTCCCAGGAGGTCTGATGACCTCTTTTGACTTCGCAGGCACCAGGCACACAGTGAGGTATAGACATACATGCAGAAAAAACATCGTACACATTAAATAAAAAAATAATTTTTCAAATAATTTATTTAAATTTAAGAGGAGAAAGGCAATAAGAGAGTTCAGTGGGTTAAAGGTAAAGGCTCCTGCCACCAGGCCTGACGACTTAAGTGTGATCCCAGAAACCCACATGGTAGAAAAGAACTGACTCCCCCAAAAGTTGTTTCTGTCCTACACACACAGACACACACATACATACACACAGAGATACACATACACACCACAGACACACACAGACACTACAGACACACACACACAAAGACACACACAATCTAAAACATATTGCAATACCCCAAACACTTCCCCCAGCATCTCTAAACCCTCTCTCCTGAACAGCAGAAGGGACCTGCTTCACCACCATGCTAGTAGGGAGATTTTGTCCTAAGTTACAGTTGCCTGAAACTTGGCACAAAACTCTTGAGTAGACATAAGGAAAAAAAAAATTTAAAGTTCAGAACAATTCTAACAAGGCAGGATGGGTTACGAAGGACATGCTTTGCTGTGACTTTTAGAAGTTATTGATATCATTGGGCCGTGACCGTGTATCATGACGCAGTGTGTTAAGGGTCAGTGTCTACCCATTTACATCCCAATGTTTCATAAAACAAGCACCATCCGTCCCAGCTGATGGGAAGGCTGGTGTGTTTTTGGTTCAAGATAGGTAGTTTGGATCATTTTACTTTGTTCTTTTTTTTCCTGGTGTTTGCATTTCCTTGAAAATCCTCTTGTCTATTCTAAATTTTATAACCTTCATTTTTATTTATCATGAGTTCTTGCTCTCATTACTGCTATGTAGAAGAAGACTGGAGGCCCCTGAATTGGGGTGAGAATTGTCTTTATGGGAGCTGAGACTTTCAGATCTTAAATCCATCACCCTCAGTCCCATCCTCTGGCATCTAGAGAAGCCCCTCACTCTGAAGTGCTTTGCTCTGTGCTGTGACGGGTCATGGAAGATAAAGCCGAAAGTGGTTCAAGAATGGTCTTTTCTAAGGGAGTAAGATTAAGAACACAGAAATAATAAGTCTTACAGGAGAAAACAAAACTATTTAACAAGAAACCAACCTCCCTGGACTGTCTCGTGTGTGGGTTTGATGTTTAGATGGATCACCCAACTGTGATGTTTCTCATTTGTTTCTGGATGATGGCCAGAAGAAACCCAGAGGAGGCTTCTCTAACAGGAGCTATTGTCTTGTTCTTAGGGCAGGCATGAGTGAGTTCCACAGCTTCAGAGATGTTCAGCGTGGAGGGACAACTGACCTGAAGTGATGGGGGAGGCTTTATTTGTTTTTACCGGAGTCTTTAATGAGTGGCACCATTTGTACTCACCCTCCTGATCAATTCAGTCCTCTTCCCGCCAGCCCCTGCTATGCTAGAGACATTATATATCATTGTGTTTAATGGTATTTTCCCCTACAGATCAAACTTTTATATTTAAACAACCACCTGTGACTAACCCTGCAGCCTATTCGTTCTGTGAAACACTGAACAGTCTTCGTGGACTTGGGTAACACAACTCCCTCCGAGAGCACCCTCTCTGCACTTGGGATTTAAAGGGGTAATAATCAAAATATACTGCCCTCAATTTGTAAAACTATTAAGAGGGGTTTCCAGCTCTCAATCTCAAGTAAAGAACGCATAAATTAAGACTATAGATGTCAGCGAAACGTGTAGCCCACGTCGCAGGTCTTATTTCTTAACGGTTTGAGAATCAAACCTTTGGGATCAGGTACGGAACTGCCAGTGTTTCGCTGTTTGGCCTAAGACCATCTGCTTCACCTCTAAGGCCCCTGTTGTCTCACATGTTGAAAGCAGATTGGTTTTTAAAAACTCATATAAAGTCCTATGTGCTGGGCTGTGTGCAGGCATTGGCTACGCAGCAGAAAATACAACAGGCACGTCCCTACCACCCGAGAGCTTAAAGTCTAACAGGATTAAGATGAAAGAATTAATGCAGTATCAAAGGTCTGTCCATTAAAATTGCTCAATAAATGTTCATTCTCTCCCATTTAATTTTATATACGTGACCATGTATAGTACATGGAATATTACATATGGTCTGGTTTGGAATATGTAACTTACAATTTCATTCTCATAACAACGCTGTCAGAAGGCCAGGAACCCATAGTATAGGTTTGTTTTCAGTATTACGATTCATGAATCTTCCATCACCATGTGGTCTTGATTTAAATTCGTGTACCCCATAGCTTTCTACTTCTGGTCCATAGTAAATCACAATAAATTCAAGGAGTATTACAGATACTTATTCAAGGACCCTTTCAAGCAATTTGTGAGGTGAATGAGAACGGATATTATTAGTATTTTATAGATTAGTGTTAAACCCCCTTCACGGTCCCTTTCGTCCCTTAGCATTAGTCCACACAAACAAGGCACTCCATGGAGACTGTTCACCCCATGACTGGTCCATCAGCTTAGAAAGATGGACACTCCAAGAGCTGGGGGAAAAGTCATCTCGGAGTTGCACTGCGACCACTTAGGTTTTGCCTTTTGCTTCCCAGGTGGTGAGCAATGGGTGACTGGAGTTTCCTGGGGAACATCTTGGAGGAGGTGAACGAGCACTCCACCGTCATTGGCAGAGTTTGGCTCACGGTTCTTTTCATCTTCCGCATCCTCATCCTGGGCACGGCAGCCGAGTTTGTGTGGGGTGATGAGCAGTCTGATTTCGTGTGCAACACCCAGCAGCCAGGTTGCGAGAACGTCTGCTACGATGAGGCTTTCCCCATCTCTCACATCCGCCTCTGGGTCCTGCAGATCATATTCGTCTCCACCCCATCGCTGATGTACGTGGGGCACGCAGTACATCACGTCCGCATGGAGGAGAAGCGGAAGGACCGTGAAGCCGAGGAGCTGTGTCAGCAGTCCCGCAGCAACGGGGGTGAAAGGGTACCAATCGCCCCGGACCAGGCCAGCATCAGGAAGAGCAGCAACAGTAGCAAGGGCACCAAGAAGTTCCGGCTGGAGGGCACACTGTTAAGGACCTATGTCTGCCACATCATCTTCAAGACCCTCTTTGAGGTGGGCTTCATCGTGGGCCACTACTTCCTGTATGGTTTCCGCATCCTGCCCCTCTATCGCTGCAGCCGGTGGCCCTGCCCCAATGTGGTGGACTGCTTTGTGTCCCGGCCTACTGAGAAAACCATCTTCATCCTGTTCATGCTGTCCGTCGCTTTTGTGTCCCTCTTCCTCAACGTCATGGAGATGAGCCACCTGGGCATGAAGGGAATCCGGTCTGCCTTCAAGAGGCCTGTGGAGCAGCCACTGGGGGAGATCCCCGAGAAGTCCCTCCACTCCATCGCAGTTTCCTCTATCCAGAAAGCCAAGGGCTACCAGCTTCTAGAAGAAGAGAAGATCGTGTCCCACTATTTCCCTCTGACTGAAGTTGGAATGGTGGAGACCAGCCCACTTTCAGCTAAGCCTTTCAGTCAGTTTGAGAAGATCGGCCCGGGACCCCTGGCAGATATGTCACGGGGTTACCAAGAAACCCTGCCTTCTTATGCTCAGGTGGGGGCCCCGGAAGTCGAGGGGGAAGAGCAGCCTGTAGAGGAGGCCGTGGAACTCGAAGTGGGAGAGAAGAAGCAGGAAGCAGAGAAGGTGACCCCAGAAGGGCAGGAGAGGGTCGCGGTGCCAGATGGGGAGAAAGCAGAGACCCCCGGAGTAGGAAAGGACGGGGAGAAAGAAGACCTGCAGGTTGAAAAGGTAACCAAACAAGGTCTGCCTGCTGAGAAGGCCCCTGCGCTCTGTCCGGAGCTGACGACCGATGACAACAGGCCCCTGAGCAGGCTGAGCAAAGCCAGCAGCAGGGCCAGGTCAGACGATCTCACCATGTGAAGTGGTGCAGCAGAGAGACATCTCACCTCCTGCTAATACAGACCAAGATAAAATCAGCTCGTGCCAACACACTTGGAGCCTTCGGTGTCCTTGGGGCCACCCCTACCCCTAGTTGGATAGATGCTGTCTTAGAACTGAGCAAGCTGTACAACTGGAAGACAGCCCTTCCCATTTGTACCGGCTACCAAGGTAAACCCCCTGTCCTAGTCAAGTTCCCGGTTTCACTGCCTGCCCTGTCTTCTATCCCAACCACTATGGGGGGCTTTACTCTCTTCCTCATTCCCCCATGGAAAATCATCAGGTCAGATTTGCGGTTACCTCCTAACCTTTTACTAGGCTTGTCTCAAGCTCGCTGAATCAGTCAGACCCCGAACTCAGCATTTCCCTAGCAGAAGCCCCTGATCTTACATGAGTGATCTCAAACTCAAAAGCCTGTAGGATCCAGGCAGATGATTTACCAGCTAACGTGGCCCTGCTCTAATAGGATATGATAGAATATGATAGAGAGAGGTAGGGCTGTGAAGGCTGGAGCAATAGCTGGCTACTTCCAGGAAATAGTTTCCTTGATACCTGGACATCTTTTTAAAAAAATGAGAGAGAGAGAGAGAGAGAGAGAGAGAGAGAGAGAGAGAGAGAGAAATCAGAAATTCAAAATAGAACTGAAATTTTAGCAAGTTAATTTTAAATACAATACGTGGAGCAAATGCAATGTGTCCAGATTTAACCTACGGGGTATCAATTTGCAAGACCAGTTAACATTAATGAGCCCACATTTGCTAAGGAATTTGCCTCACTTTTTTCTTTGTGGTCCTGGCCTCTTTTTGTGGTTTCCCAACTTCATTTTATCAGTTTGAAATGTTTTAAGTTGTCAGTCCAGGAGATGCCCAGAGTTCTTACTGACCGTTCTTTTGGGTCACTGTGCCCCCGGGTTGAAGGCAGTGGGGCCTTTGATTGGCAGGAATTATGCCCTGGGCACAGTAAGAGAGCACGCAGGCTATCAAACCTCTCCCTGGGAAATGAAAAGGCTTTAGGCTTTCAAGCCCAATTGCAGTTTTCTTCCCTGGAGCAACAAAAATCCTTTTTTAAAAAATTCTCCTCTTCTAACATCAGTATTCAGCCTAAAATCTGCATTTCCTTTCCCAGGGCTGGGAGCAGAAAGAGTTCCAAGGTAGAGGACGTCTGCCCACAGGCCTGGCCTGAGGGAGGCCGCTCTCATGCTTTGTCTGTCAGCGGGGAACTGACAGGGGAGGAAAGCGGCTTACTCGAGTGCCACCAACTGGATGTGCAGTCAGTAGCTAGTCCACACTGTATCCCCCAGGGCGCAGAGACTAAAGGGGAACCTCATAGATCTCAGCCAACCCACCTCAAACACTGAGTCCAATCAGGGGAGAATATAAAGTACATATGCATATTTCACACAGGGAACAGTTTTACTCGATTGATTTCCAGAAGAAATGATGATAGATAGATAGATAGATAGATAGATAGATAGATAGATAGATAGAT
>JABTXL010006431.1:1536518-1553240 GCA_025134845.1 Neodon shergylaensis
GAGAGAGAGAGAGAGAGAGAGAGAGAGAGAGAGAGAGAGAGAGAGAGAAGAGAGAGAAGAGAGAGAAGAGAGACAGAGAACACTAAAAATTTGCATGTAATTTTTTAATGTTTTAATTCACTACGACAGAGCTTTTTTCCTACTTATCACTGCATATTGAGTACTTGGAACATAGTTACATTTGATGAATAAATGAGTGAATTACTCAGGGCAGGAATGAGACAACTGGCTAAGCCCTTCACAGAACAATGCAGACTGGCTCTAAGTCTGTCTGAGAAAGTGATTCACTAACTGTAGTGATGTTTCATTTGTATTTTAAGAAATAAAGTTTGCATGAAGATCAGAGAGTAAAACAGCCCCATTGGTCAGCCTTACAGACCAGGCAGTGGTGAAACACACCTTTAATCCCAGTAACCACACTAGTTTGCTATAGAAACTGGGTGGTAGTGGTGTACATCTTTAATCCCAGCCCCAGAGAGAAATATAAGATGGGAAGAGACAGTTCTTATACACAGTTTCATTCTGATATTGGAGGCAAGATCCCCATTTCAGATTGAGGTAGAGGCAAGAGTCGGTGGATGGCTCTTTTGTTTTTCTGGCCTTCGGGTTGAACCTCAATTTCTATTTGTGGGTTTTTATTAACTGTGCTACACCCAATGGTCCCAGGCTTCCAGACTTGAAAGCAAACATGTTTCCATTGTCATAAATAAAGAAAAAGAGATTTGCATATACATTCCTGGACGTCATCAGAGAAACCTTGGCAACCACACGAAGACATCATGTTAGGGATGCTTTTGCCCATGTTATCCTTTTGCTTCTCTGCATGAGCTAACCAGGTGCACCTTTTGTTCTTCCCTGGGGATGCTAGAGTAGGAGAGGAAGCATACTTGTTGCAGGGAGGCCGCTTGTTCATCCCGGTTGCCCAGAACCGAAATAATCACACAGAAACTGTAAAAAGCCCTCTCAGGTTTTAAGTGGATTTTAGTTGCCCACGTGGGCGCCACAGTCTCAGCTGACTGGGAGAGTCTTTCTGCTCTGCCTGGATCATATCCCCCCTCATTTCACCTAGGAGTGTCCTGGAGCTGTGAGCAAGTCCTTTGTTGAATTTTTGATAATTACTAAATACATTTAAGCATATGGGAAATTAAATGCAATTGTTGTGAGTATAGTTACAAGCTCCAATTTATATATTAATAACTCTTAGTATATTTTAAAGGTTTAACTCCTAGATTATATGAACGTAAACTTAGGAATGTAAATGGAATTAACTCTAGATGCCACCTTAGGGAGATGTCACCTTTGGACGACCAGAGAGCAGAGGGCTCTCCATGCCAACCAGTCCTCACTATCTGAACTTCTGGATATTGCCTGCATAAAAAACTAAATCTTTCTTGTATAAAGACACTGAGATATCAAGATTTACATTACAGTAACTGTCATGATCTTTTTACAGAACCTGATTCATTGAGGTTAAGTAGGTCTGTAACAAAAATTCAAATCCATATGTTTGCTTTAGTGAGTAGCAAAGAAACAAAAATCAAGGCTACATAATAGACCCCCAGATGACTCCACACAAATATACAGTAAAAATGTTACTTGTGGGGACATAGATTAGTTATATAATTACTGTGTAATAATTGCTCCAAAACATAGTGACTTCAAACAAGAAGAACAGCCTTTCTGTAGGTTGGGCTTGGAGCAGCCTGGAGATATTCCTTGAGGCTACAATCCAGTATTAGTGGGGCATGCTGTTCTCAAAGACTTGACTCCCATGGTGGAATCCACTCACTCAACTTCCTGAGAAGGAAGGTGATGCTACCAAATTGGTCCCCGTCCACTCAGGCCTCCCCACAAGGCTGCTTGAGTGTCCTCATGACCTGGTGTCTGGTTACCCTGGCGCGAGGGACCCAAAAGATCAAGGAGAGATGTTCGACATCTTTGGTGACCTAACCTTGAAAGTCATATATCTTCCACCATATTCTATTGGTGATTCCCCTCAGACTGCTCCAAATGCCAGGGGGAGAATAAACTAGAAATGAAGAGATTAGGTTACCAGGAAAGGGGGAAGCATTTGCTGACATCATACTTCTTCATGATCATATTAAATTTTTAAGAAATAATGGGATGTCTATAGGACACTGAGAATGAAAATAGAACCCAGGAATTCTGAACAGATCAAATTTCCCCAGGAGTCAGTGCAACTAAAAGGTACTCTCTGACCAGCGAGATGGCTCAGCGGGTAAAGGCATCTGCCACCAAGTCTGATGACCTAAGCTCGATTCCCAGCCCCACAAGGTGGAAGGAGACAACTGACTCCTGCAGGCCGTCCTCTGCCTCCATGGGCACACCATGATACTAGCACACATATGTGCACATCCAAAGTGAATGAACAAATGAATTTAAAAAGTAACAGAATATGCTTTAAACTGTACAGAACACAAAATAATTGCAAAACATCTTCAAAGAATAAACTATTTCATTATTCATTCAGGTCAAAGATAAAAGAAATGTTAAAAAAGCCACAGAGGCAAAGTGGAGAAGAAGTAAATGATAATTGCTAAATACATTTAAGCATATGGTGAATTAAATGTAACTGTGAGTATAACTAAAAGCTACAACTTACATATTAATAATTCTTAATATACTTCTTAAAAGTCTGGGGTCCTAGATTACGTGAACATAAACTGAAGGACTGTGAATGGAGGGCAGAAGGGAGAAGGACAAACATGAGAAGGCAGAAGTGCCTGATTGCTTGGTTCTGTGAGTGCATAGAAAACACAGGGTTCCCGTCTTACACTAAAGCAATCTCTGCCTTCTAAACTTCTAGAAGTTAAAAAAAAATCAAGACACACAGAGTCTGCACAAAAAATAAACAAAAGTCACAAAATAAAGAGACCTTAGCCATCAAAAGAAAAACAAATGTTAATTCTCATTGATGTAAAATATAATAGCCACAAACACATATTATGAATCATTTATGCTGAAAAACCTCAGGCATCAAATTAGGAAGCCATCAGAAATACAGACAGAGCTACAGTGGCTCTGAGAGACTAACCCCCCTGCCCCCTGGTCTTAGGCAATTGGTAGAAGTCAAAACTGCAGAAGCAATTGCTAGGGTGGACGGCAGGCTTCTCATCCACAGCTCATCAACACCCACTACTCTGCTGTAGAAGTTCACAGCCTCGACTCCAGCTGCCGCAGGAGCTAGCTAAAGGAGCTCAGGGTGTGTCCCGGAAGTTTGGGCCACATATAGTGAGAGTCCCTTGCCTAGAGAAAGTTGAAAGTTAAGGTAAGTATTACTTGTGGTTCATAGTCTTTGCCATGCAGAAGAAGGACAGGAGGCTCAACCAGTAAAGCACTTGCCTTGCTGAGGCACACCTATAACCCCAGTGTTGGGGAGCGGGAGGCAGGAGGATCTCCTGGGATCACTTGCTTGCCAGTCTAGCCTAGTTGGTAAGATCCAGGCCAATGAGAGACATTTTCTCAAAAAAGATGGATGGAGTCTCTGAGGATGACATTCAAGGTTATCTCTTGGGCTTTACACACGCATACATATGCACACACATGTGCATATACACACACGCATTAAAAATAAAAAATCAATTATTTCATCACATAATTGCATTATAGCAAACAATACAGAAAGAATCAAACATGTAAATTGGGGGGCTGGGGAGATGACTCGGTAGCAAACTACTTGCCACGAGAGCATGCAAACAAGAGTTCAGATCCCCCGTATCCTAGCGAAAAAGCAAAGCATGTCGTCACGCAACTGCAACCCCGATGCTAGAGCAGTGGAGACAGGAGGATCTCTGCGACTTGCTGGGCAGCGAGTCTAGCCAAACTGGCAAACTCCAAGTTCACTGAAAGATGCTGCCAAAAAAACAAGATGAAGAACAATGCAGGAGGAGGGTACAAGAAGGCGCTCAGTGTTGACCTCTGGTCTCTACATGTACACACGTGCACACATACATATGAGCACTTTCCCCTCCCCACAGATGTGGATTCATTAAATCATGGCATGACCATTGTTGGAATGTTACTGAGGTAATGAAAATGAAATTGTTTTATCATGAGAAAATGTTCATATATGTTTCTAGCTGAAAACTATACCACAAATTATTTTAACTGCCTTATTTCAAGCTAATATGACAAAATACCATAGATGGTGGCTTAAATATCACATACTTATGGGTCACAGTTCTGGGAGGCTGCAAGCCCACAGTTGAAGTCCTAACATTGTCATTCCCCAGGGACAGTCCTCTTGCCTTCCGGTCAGCTGCCTTCTTGCTGTATCACATGACAGGACGGGAAGGGGCAAATGGAGGAGAGAGGGGCGAGGGAACATGCACATCCCGGTCCACGTACCTCAATGAAGTGGCACTAATCATGAGTGTCACCCCTCATGACTGGACCAAACCTAATCACCCCACAAAGGTCTGCTTCCTAGTACCATCGCATTAGGGCTTTGACGGGAGAATTTAAGGGAGACCAACATTTGGTGGGAAATGATGAAGTGTATGGGATGGTTATATATCAGGATAACAAATAAGGCCTATCTCAGACTTTGGGATAACAGCAGCGTTACACTCTTTTCTGACTGTCTTGCCAACGTCGTGGTGTCAAATCACAAATCACGATAAAGGTAGGTACATATCTAAGATGACGTATTCAGGAAGGTCATTACTCTCAGAGCAGGAAGTACTAGCTACGGTAGGGAGAACTGTCTGTCCCACCCAGGCACAGAGGACAGGTGGCCCGATGTTCAGAACAGTCCCTTATTGTTTCTTTCTCTTTTTTTTAACTCTTGTTTATTTATTTATTTATTTATTAAAGATTTCTGTCTCTTCCCCACCGCCGCCTCCCCTTTCCCTCCCCCTCCCCCAATCAAGTTCTCCTCCCTCGTCAGCCCAAAGAGCAATCAGGGTTCCCTGCCCTGTGGGAAATCCAAGGACCACCCACCTCCTTCCAGGTCTAGTAAGGTGAGCATCCAAACTGCCTAGGCTCCCACAAAGCCAATACGTGCAGTAGGATCAAAAACCCATTGCCATTGTTCTTGAGGTCTCAGTAGTCCTCATTGTCCGCTATGTTCAGCGCGACTGGTTTTAACCCAGGCTTTTTCAGACCCAGGCCAGCTGGCCTTGGTGAGTTCCCGATAGAACATCCCCATTGTCTCATTTATTCATCAATTTCAACTTACATTTTCAGTTTAAATTTCATCTCTGTGTGTGCTTCTTTTTGTTCACAAATTATAAAGACCAAATTAATTAGGCATGATAATGATAGGAGCAAGTTCTCCCAGCGTTCTGCACTACCCCCCAGCTTTGAATGACAACTGAGTGCCACGCTGTAGACAGCCACCCGCTTCCCTGGGACCGGAAACCCCAGTTCTTTGGTTTGAGAGACTCTCATGGCAAGGCAGCCTCCGCAGCTCCCTGGCACTCTAGAACAGGGATTGGACAGTGTGCTGGATAGTTTTATGTCAACTTGACACGAGCTAAAGTCGTCTGAGAAAAGGGACCTCAACTGAGAAAATGGCTCCAGAAGACTGTGCTGTAGGCAAGCCTATAGAGCGTTTTCTTCATTAGAAAATGATAGCAGAGGGCCCGGCCCATGGTGGATGGTGCCACGCCTGGAATGGTAGCCCTTTTTTGTTGTTTCTTGTTGTGTTTGTTTGTTTGTTTGTTTTTGAGACAGGGCTTCTCTGTTTAACAGCCTGTCCTGGAACTCACTCTGTAGACCAGGCTGACCTCAAACACACAGAGATCTTCCTGCCTCTGCATCCCAGGTGCTGAGATTAAGGGTGTGTGCACCACCGCCCAGCTGATCTGGAAGTCTTGGGCTATAAGAAAGCAGGTTGAGTAAGCCAGTAAGCAGTGCCTCTCCATAGCCTCTGCATCAGCTTTGGGCATTGCTTGTGGCCATGGTGTTTCTCATCACATCAATTGTAACCCTAAGGAGGACAGGCTGTTTTGATGGGGCAGACTTGAGACCAGAGAAGGACATCTCTCTTTATGTGCAGCACCCTGAGGGGGTGTCCTCATTTACTCATACTGTAGTAATGAGCACTCAGAGTCTAGCTACTAGCCTTCCCCACTCGCATTCCCTTCCAGGTCTTGCCTGCAGCCTTGACTAGTCACTCCTATCCAGGGCTGTTCAGAGCTGGAGCCAGTTTCTGGGACTAGGAGACCACAGTGACTATAAAGACTAGCTAGGGTTCTAGAGGGGGGAAGAATAAGCCCCACTGTAGTGCATTAAGTCTTTATGAAATGAGAATACAGTGGGGGAAAGATGTGATTCACTTTGTATTTGAGCCACAGCCACACGGTCTGTTGTGAAGGGCGAAACTAGTTTCTAACAATAACCCTCCTGTGGACTCCTAAATAATTATTATTTTGAATTAAAATCTGCCTTCACATAACTTCCAGTCCTTTACCCTACAAGCATCCCTTGGAGTTATATCAATGTTACCCATCCTTTAAGTTCCTGAGCCTTCAATCCCCTCTTCCTGTCCTTTCAAAGAATCAGTTTTGATTATGTTCCAATGATTTGTTCCCCTCCCCGTCCTGCCACAGTTGTGGGTCTCACACGATGCCTAGTACTCCACAACCAAAAGCGCTGGACTATCACGCAACTCGGTGCCTCTCTGCAACTCTCAGTCCAGTAATTGCTAACTTCCTGTTTTTTTTAGCTAGGATCAGTATATTTAAAGGCAGTACTACTTAAAACAAGACGTTACTTCTCAGGCCCTCAGCTCCTCTGCCTACTAAAGAGAAGTGAATTTGCATTGGGCTTAGCCTAGTCTACCGTTCCCAGCCCGCGGAATTGAGCGCGGCGCAGCCTCCAGCCCTGCCCACCCTCACCTGCGGTGCAAACAGGGATGCGACCGCTGATTGGCTGGCTGTGGCGCAGCTTGATGGCGTAACACGCGACAGCCCCGCCCAGATGGCTGGGAGCGAAGGCCGCTTACTGCTGCAGCCGGAGTGTCTTAACTTGCAGCTTCTCTGAGGGGTAGACAGCTGGGCATGGGCCTCCCGAGGCTTCGCCATGAGCTTCCTGATCGACTCCAGCATCATGATCACCTCCCAGGTGAGCCGCCGCCGGCCCTCGCGCGCTCCGGAGAACCCGGATTTGCTCAGCCAGTGCCCTAGCCCGGATGGTTAGGGCTGACTTGTGGCCCTGTCACTCACCTAGCGTGCATCCCACCCCGAGACGTGCGGGTCCGCGCGGGGGCCGGTGCCACCGGGTGGGGTGGGGGCAGTTCGTTCAGTGTCCCGAGGCTTCGGGCTGCGCCGTGGACCACGGAGCCTGGAGAAGTGTGGCTCCGGGCGGGAGGCCCACGGCGGCGTGCAGCTAGAGCTGAGTGCTGCGACTAACCCGTGTCGACTTAGCCGGATCCGGGTGCCAACGTGTTTACCTCTCCGACTTCCGAGTCTGACGTTTCCTTTGTGGCGTGACTCCTCTGCTTCGTCTTCTCCTTGCTGTCCGCTCTTTGCTGATCGCGGTCAGAACCTCGTTGCTTCTCGGTTGGTCACCTCCATTCTTTTCTATAGTCGACATCCATCCACTATTATACAAAACTGTGGGCGTATATAAACCATTAGTGAGCCTCTTGCTTTCCCTGTCGTCTGTGCTTCTCGAGAGTTCTCCTCCCCCCCCCCCCCGCTAATGTTTAGCACAGTGTTGACATCATGTACGCGTTTATGTGCATAGCCGTGTACTCGCCTCCAAATGCAAGCACTCACTAAATAATGGGTGAGTAGCCGAAGTTCTTCCGGTTATTGCTCTTACCCCCTCATCTTTCCAGCCAAAGATTTTCTCTTCATCGCATCCGAACGGCAAGTGAAGGAAACAGTTCCCTTCCGGAACCTAAAGTAAGGTACATCCCTAGGTTTAAACCCTCCAGACATTTAGAGTTTGCACTGCTGACTGCTAATGCTTCCCCCTCTGCGGAGTCTTGTCCTTGCCTCTTGAAAACTTCGATGACAACACAAGACAATATGAGACAAGAAAAAGCCACTCGGTTTCACCATTCTAATATAATAACCATTTTTCCTTTTTCAAAATTAATACCATTCAAATACATTTGGTTGTTTCTCTTGCCAGCATAGTTTTAAAATGTGTGAATACAGAAAATCCTGGACACACAGTCCTTCTTAAAACCTCTCTACACCTCCCTCTTGTCCTTCATAACAACACACAATGGCTTCAGCTTTAGTACCGAGTCAAGATAAAATAACAATACTTAAGTTTTAAGTGACATTTTTCCCCATGGAACAATATAAATGTCTAAGAGTTGAGCTTGTAGCTCACTGGTATAGCACTTGACGGGAATATGCAAAGCCCCTGTGTCCTTTGCCAGCCCCTTAAGAATACAGAAATAGAAGTGTAAGTAGAAAATTGCCATTCACTTTTGCCTGTGAAATTGTGAATATAATTCAAAAGTTAACCCAAGAGCATGACTTTCTAATCTTTTAAATTCGTAACCTTTAACTTTTACAAATATATCCAAATGAAATATTAAATTGAATGGATCAAACAATGCTTTATATTGAGTATCCCTGGCCCATATGTTTATGGGGATATTTTACTATCATTGAGGTGTTAATGAAAATAAAAAGACCACCTCGGGGAGGCTTTATTTGCTCCGTATCAATAACCAAAGTGGCCTTTTATTCCAGCCACTTTCTTTCTCGTTTCTGCTTTATTTCTCTGCTTCACGAAATCCGAGGTAGTATCTTCCTTACTATGTCTGTAGTCCCTCGCATCTGAGCCAGCTGATGGCAGAGAGTAGAGAGACCTAGTAAGTCTTAGTTTAATAGAGAGCTCCTTCCTAGGGAAGCGTGCTTAACTGGAAAGCAACACATACACCAATTTTCCAGCTTGGTATGAACTGAAAGGTTTATGAAATGCAACCAGAGCCTCTGTATCAAACCCTATCACCTCAGGCCAGTAAGATGGCTAAGCAGGTGAAGGCACTCCACACAAGTCTGACAGCCTGGGTTAGATTCTTGGTGCCACAATGGAAGGAGAGAACCAACTCCCTAAGTTGTCCTCTGGCTTCTACTTATGCACTGTGCGTGCACTAACACGCTCATGTGTGTATGCACATGCACACACATGTAATACTTAATATTAAATTCATAAAACTTATTACCTTAGACATTTTTGTTCACCGTTCCATAGAATAAGCACAAGGTCTTCGGTATGCCTTACAAGCCTCTTACCTTAAGACACTGACTTTAGCTCTTTAGCCTTAACTCTCACTCGCCATGTCCTGATTTCCGTTTATACTTTATAGACTTCCTAGACTTCTTTTAGTTTCTTAACATGGATGCGCCTTTGTGCCTCCAAGTTTTCAGAGTCTCTTTTCTCCTCTGGGATACTCTCCCTCATCCCTTCCACTCTTTCTCCTGGCCAACTGCTGTTCAGCTTAGGTGTCCAAGTACTTCTCCCAGACCAGGTTAGCCCAATGTTTCTATTCTTGTCGCCTTGGTCCGCTTCACTCGCTGCCCTATGGGCTGTCATAGCACCCTGTAGTTACTGTTATCTCCTTCGTGGTTATTAACCCTTTGAGAGCTGCGGTTTTGCTTTCTCAGTCCCTGTTCTATCTCTGGAACCTGCCACATATCAATTGCCAATAAATATTAGCTAATGAATAGAGGCATGAATAAATACCCAAGAAAAGTGTCTTCTCCGGGTAATTTTTGAGACCTGTTCTGCCAATCATTGTCTTTTTTTAATCTATCCTACTTTCCATTTGAAGTCGTTTCATAAGAGCGACTGCCACCTAACTTCTGTGAGCCGTCAGTTCAGCCGTGTGAACTTATCAGTTCCAGAGTACTCTCGTGAGTGCCGCAGCACACTGTGAGCCAAGGTCAAGGGTCTGCTTCGCACAGTTCTAAGACTGTTCAGGTCTTTTTAATAAGCCATGCAGGTTCCCGTTTATTTGAAGAAAAAATAAAGATTGAAGTTACTTTTTCCCTCCATAACCTTGCCAGAATTCATAGTTGTCCTGAATATAATAAATCCTCCAATTCCTGTTTTTTGTTTTTTTAAGATAGGGTCTCACTGTTTCCCAAACCTAACCTCAAACTTCTGGGCTCAAGGGGTCCTGCCTGCTTTGCTTCCTGTGCAGCCACACGGCAGGCCTGGGCAAGCACACCAGCTGCAGCTGCTCATTCTTGTGCTTGTAATTTAAAAGTCCTTTCAGTGGAGCCTTGTCGGTGAGCACAGGGTAGCAGGTTAGAGCCAGACAGCTGTCTCTCGTTTCCCATTCCATGTCTGTCATTCACACACACACACACACACACATATGTATATCGTCTATGTTTAGTCAAGTGACTTGGTACCTTTTCTCAGTGAGGCATTCTCATCTTGCTTCCTCTGTGTCTTGGTGGTGACTGCAGACTGAGTCTTTCCTCTTTCCAGAATTCTCCTAGTCTGGTCACCCTGCCTATACTTCCTGCCTGGCTACTGGCCAATCAGCATTTTATTAAACCAATACGAGTGACAACTTTTTCCAGGGTACAAAAGCATTACCCCACAGCATCAGCGACCCTCATCTTTCCAGAATAGTTAAAGCTCCTCAGATGGCATGTTGGGCTCTTGGTGATGGGTCTCCTGCTTCTCCTCCCTATTCTTGTTTTTAAACTTTCTCCTTAATAGACATTATCTTCTGCCTCCACCCAGCCATGTAGTTGCCAGTGTGTGCCAACATCAAGTACCCACCTTTGTTCATGACCTTTGCTATCTATAAAGTCCCATCTTCCTATTCCTACCACCTTTGTCTTTTACTTGTCTGGTTTGTTTTGTTTCGTTTTGTTTGTTAAGACAGAGTTTCTCTGTGTAATAGCCCTGGCTGACCTAAAACTCAATTTTTAGACCAGATAGCCTCAAAGTCTCAGAGATCTACCAGCCTCTGCCTCCCAAGTGCTGGGATTAAAGGTGTGTCAGGAATAATTTTTAATATTTTAATGATTATAAACCTTGGAACCTCTGTAGAAAAATGCAGTACTTCCTAAATTTGCACATGGTATTAGGGTCTCACCTCAGATTGCGACCTTCTTCAGTATCACCTCCAGGAAACCTAACAACCCTGTAGAGAATGCTTTGGTCCCTCGCTGTGTGTTTTACAGTGTCAGGCTCAGGCCCCTCCACTGCTCATCCACGTTACATTATTTAATGCCTTCTTCACCACTGTGCTATGGCTCTTTGGGATGATAACTGTCTTACCCATCTTTCAATCTCTAGTGGCTGGCATCCCTCTACAGACGTTTTTACAGGGAGTATTATGTACAAAGAGCAAGCAGCCAACCCTAATCCTTATTGTGACAGCTTTTAATTCGAAACCCATTTCATCAAGCATTATAAAACCATGTGCTCAGTGCCTTGATAAGGAAAAATAAATATGACTGTACAGAAAGCATGCTTGATCTGTAGTCGGGAGGCTAGAGAAGGCCACAGTGCATTCACTAAGACCTGTGGGGTTATCAGCAGAGAGAGCTGGAGGGAGTTCCTGTCTGGGACCACAGAAGTCTCAATATGAAAGAACATGTCTCCAGAACCGGGAGAAGTTGTGCCTAAGTAGATGTTGGGTTGGCAGGAAGGACAGGCTGGAATAGCTTGTGCTTACCTGCTCATGTGTTTAGACTCCTGCTACAGTCAATAGGAAGGGCAGAAAAGAATTTTATTCATAAAATTCCCAACCAGTACAAGAAGAAAAGAGGGTGTGTGTGTGTGTGTGTGTGTGTGTGTGTGTGTGTGTGTGTGTGTGGTTACCTCAGGGATAAAGCTTTCAGATCAGATCCAGCTCTAATCATCCGAGTCTTGTGTCTAAAGTACATGGTTCTTCAGCAGTGGGGATTTCCATTTCCCTCCAACCTCCAAGTGGGGTTGCCGAGGGCACCAACAATAGCCTTGTTTCAGGAGTCTTTTGGACTTTGCTGACCAACAGTTTGAAAAGAGGTTTCTTATGCCAGGTGCTAGGTTTTTATAGCTGCTCTGTGACTCTTGTGGGGAACATTGTCGGTCAGAGTGGCATAGCTTCATTTTAATATAATTTATTTTATGTGCATTGCTGTTTTGCCTGTATGCATGTCTATATGAGGGTGTCAGGTTCCTTGGAACTGGACTTACAAACAGTTGTGAGGTGCCATGTGGATGCTGGGAATTGAACCCAGATTTTCTGGGAGAGCAGACAGTGCTCTTAACTACTGAACTGTCTCTCTAGTTCCATAACTTCCTTTTGGATGGATGGATGGATGGATGGATGGATGGATGGATGGATGGATGGATGGATGGATTGATTGATTTGGAGATACATGTGTTATATGCAATATTAGATAAAGATAGAATAATGTTTCTTTAAGACTCTCTCAAACATCCTTGGAGTTATTTGTCTCTCCTCCCTCTTTCTCCTTCAGTGTTGACTTCTTCCTAATTAAAGCCCTTTTTCCTCTTTTCCCCTTTCATATTGTTCCTATCCCGCTATCGTTCTCTCTAGTGCCTTTTTAGTAACCTGGTTCCTCCAGGTTATATGTTCACATCTGAAGAGCTGGGTAGGAGCCTAAAGATAAGAGAGAACATGTTTTGTTTTTCTTGGTCTGATTTTCCTCACTCAATATAGTATTTTCTGGTTTCCTCCATTTACCTGAAAATTCCATGAGTTCACTCTTCTTTACAGCTGAATTCCGCTGTCTGTATACACCACATTTACCTGCAAATTCCATGAGTTCACTCTTCCTTACAGCTGAATTCCACTGTCTGTATACACATTTTCATCATCCTTTCATCAGTTGAAGGACATTTATGTGGAGTCTTTGGACATGTGTCATGGAGTAGTATAGAGAATTTTCCGTATTGGTTTCCATAAAGTCTGCACCAATTTGCCATCCCACCAACAGTGGGCAAGGGTCCCCCCTTTCCTACAGCATCCTTCAGCATTTGTCGTTCCTTGTTCTGTGACCTTAGCCCTTATAACTGGGGAAAGATGACATTTCCGTAGTTGCTAAGATTGATGCACACCTTGTGAGACATTTCTTAGCGGTTTCATCTCTTTTGAGAACTCTGTATAGATCCGTTTTTAGAACAGTGTTTTGGGGGAGGTTTCTATTTTCTTAGTTCTTTCTATATTCTGGATATTAATCCTCTGCCGGATACATAGCTAGCAAGATTCTCTCCCATTCGGTGGCTTCCTCTTCGCCTGGTTGTTGCCCAGGCTGTGCAGAAGCGTTTCACTTTCATGAGTCCCACTGTTCAGCTGTCTTCCTCAACCCCTGGGCAAAGGAGTCTTCTTCAGAAAGTCCTTCCCTACACCTGTGTCTTTAGGATACAGCTTGTATTTTCTTCTAGCAGTTTCCGTGTTTCAGGTTTTACATTGAGGTCTTTTATTCATTTGTACTTAGTTTTAGTGCAAGGTTATAGATATGGATCTGATTTTATTCTTCCGCATGTGAACATCCAGTTTTCCCAGCACCATTTGAAGATGCCGTTGTTTCTCCAGTGTATGTTTTGGGGATCTTTGTCAAATATCATATGGCTATATTTATATGTTTGAGTGTTTTATTCGATTCCATTGACCTACAGATTGGTTTCGGAGCCAGCAGCGTACTGTTTTTATTACTCTACCTCTGTAATAGATCTTGAAGTCTGGGATGGTAATCTCTTCAGTATTGTTCTTCTGCTCAGATTTGCTTTGACTATCCCATGTCTTTTGTGGTTCCAAATAAATTTTAGGATAGCTTTTTAAATATTTCTGTGAGGACTGAGATTGGAGTTTTTTATTAGGATTACACTGAATCTGTAAATTGCTTTTGGCATAATGGTATTTTCACAATTTTAATTCTACAATCCATGACCGTGGGCTGTCTTTTCACTTTCAGTGTCTTTCTCAATCTCTTTCTTCAGATAATTAAAGCTTTCACTATAGAGGTCTTTCGCCTCCTTGGTTAGAGTTATTCTCGGGTACCTTGTTTCCTTTAAAGCTGTTGTGAATGGGAGCATGCATGTGACCTCTTTCTCAGAGTCTGTTGTTCATACATAGAAAAGCTATTGATTTGTACACGTTTATTCTCTATCCTGCCATTTTGCTGAAATTGGTAATCATTCTAGAGTTCTCTGGTGGACTTTGTGGGATCTCTTAAGTATATTTCATCTGCAGATAGAAATAATTTAACTTATTTTCTTATTTATACCCCTTTAATTTTTTTCCTCTTGCTTTATCGCGTGAAAAAGAATGGGGATGGTGGGCAGTCATAACTCATTCCCAGTTTCAATGGCTTTGCTTCAAGTTTTTCTCATTTAAAGTGAGGTTAATGTACATTGTCATAGTAACCTTCATTCTGTTGAGTTATGTTCTCTCCAGTCCTACTCTCTGCAGGATTTTTATCACAAAGGTATATTGGATTTTGCTAAAGGCCTTTTCTACATCTATTGAAATGATTCATGTGATTTTTGTCCTTAAGTTCACTTATGCTATTTACTATACTTACTGACTTGTGTATGTTGAACCATCTCTGCATCTCTGAGATAAAGCCAGTTTTATTGTGTGGGTAATCTTTTTGGTATATGCTTGTACGTGGTTCGTTAGCAGAGTCTTCAGTGACAACCGTGGGGGACAGAGGTGTGGTGCTAGTGACTGCTGCCCTTCACTGCTTGCTTCCCAGCGCAGCTGTCTGGCTGTGTTTTTCATAAAGCCTCCTGCATTTCCCTTCCTTAGTTCTGACTATGCTGAGCTATGGTGAGGGCTGCAGCTAATGCTTTCTTCTTCTGACTTCTGCATGTTTAAGAACTGAGGTGGTACTGGGAATTAGAGCCCAGACTGTATTGTGGGTAAGTTTGCTGTTAAATCCTCCAATACTTTCTTTGAAGAACATTTCTGCTGAGAATTCTCATCTTTAGTATTCCATTCTTATTTAGCTCTTGAAACCCATCTTTGTCTTCAGAATACAAAGATCCAGAATTTGAGTCCCTTCTGTGAGATTTCCTGGGGTTTGAATGCTTATTATCATCTTGTGTCTTTTGCAAACCCCATCTTTCTAAGAGGAAGTTCTGTGCCCTCGGCATCCAAATCCAACCTGTGAACTGCTTCCTTTCTCAGTTTGCCTTCCACCTCTTGAACGTGCCTGGGTTTTTTGTTTGTTTCTGTGTTTTCTTCTCTGAGCTGCCTGGCGAGTTACTGGATCAGTCCATACTATCTGTACAGGTGGTTGATTCCACGTGGTTCATGTTTCCAGAATCAGGATTTCACAGAGACTTTACTGCCTGGGGGACCAGCCTCCAGCAGCGCAGGGCCCAAAGGGAATCTGCTGACTCAGCAAGTACTATGACTTTTATCTGAGGGCTAGGGAAAGACTCACATGCGCTCTTGACGGTTTCCTTCAGGCCTTTCCTTTATTATTCTTTTGCATTCTCTATTCTTTATTTTCCTGGTGATTTCCTTCTCTCATTTTTTGATGCTTTTCTTCTAATGCTTTCATTCTTGATGTTTTCTCATTTTTAACTCTATCTTTATTCTTTTTCTTTTTTTATACACCCCAGAAAAATCTTTCAGGCAATATAACAATTACTATGTGGTTATATTCTGTTTTACAAGTGAATGATTGCAATGAATACAAGTAAAAAGCAGAGTGTTTTCCGTGTCCCTTACATGTTAAGCATTTTACATATTACAGGTAAAAAACAAATTATCTCAAGAACCCACATACACTCTTACTCAAGCAGCTTGTTGTGCACTGACAGTGTAAGCAAGGTGTTCTTTACTGGCAGGCTGCATTCTGAGGTTACAAAGAAGGGCCAATCACTCTCAAAAGGTAAACATATAAGAAATCTTAAAGCAATCACAAATCTAAACTTTTGTATATGAAAAGGAATCAGCCAGCTCTACGTTAAGTCTTTAGGGTACATACCACTCATCAACAGTTTCTTATATCAGGAGATTGAGGGCAGAAATGGTTATAAGGAGTTAATCATCCCCTTTGGTCATCAAGCAATCCTATCAAGAAAGGCGCGTCAGCTAATGGTAACTGGGCTGCTCTGCTCTTGTTCCCTGACTTTAGAGAGTTCCTCACTCAACCTTGTGCCTTTCTAAAACTTTGCATTGTCTTGTTGGGTTTTTCATCTCAAAGCTATTTGACAAAAACATCTTAGTTAACTTGAAGTTACTTTCAAAGCTTTATTTCAGCTGTGTTATGCTCCAAAACCTGTGAACACACCTCCTAACTTTGAGATTAAAAGAATTTAAACTAAGAAATTAAACTAATGGGACTCAATTGTTTTCCTTAATCATTAACCTAAGCCATAGTCTATACAGCTCCTCAAAGAAACTCATGTGTCTAGCTGTGTAACACTTCCTCGTTCTATATTTTATCATCAAAACTCTATGTAAACTAACATTATTATCAGTTAGACAGTACAGCTTAGGAAGAAATCATCTTCATAATGATCCACAGGTAAAAATGCCCAGCAGAACAGACATTTTCAGAATCCATGAGATAAACACACATTACAGGGAGTGGGGCTCTCCCCACACCCATCCACACCATGCCAGATACCAGAGAAAATGGCAGCGGCAAACATGTAAAGGCACAGCAGAAGCAAAAGACACTCTGGAGTCTATGGTCTCGGGGCCTTACCCAGCCGAGATTCACCCATCGGGGATTTTCCTCCTGGTGGGCTGACACCACTGCTGCTCCTCTGACATGGCCACCTGCAAGCGACCCT
>JABTXL010006431.1:1553250-1563681 GCA_025134845.1 Neodon shergylaensis
CCACTGCTGCTCCTCTGACATGGCCACCTGCAAGCGACCCTGTCCCCGGCTGGTTATTGTTGTGTCTGGGACTGCGCAGCTGTTGCTGTCAGCATTGGCTCACTCGTCCCCTGCTCTCACACATAGACTGGTTCCTCGGTTGGGCGCTCCTCCTGCTGTGGGCTTACAGAACACTGTGGAGTGTGACATCTTCGTGGTGACATCTAATGAGAATCAGCTTTTGGGACTCATCTGCCAGGACTTCATGCTTTTTCTTTTTATTTAATAATTTTTCATACAATATGTTTTGATCATATTCTCTCCCCTCCCCCAGCTTTTCCCAGATTTTCCTCACCTCCCTACTCTCCCAACAACATGTTTGTTCTCGCAAAACAAACCAGTGAGACAAAATAAAATAACACAACGAAGCATGGAGCCTGTTCTGTGTTGGCCAGCTACTCCTGAGCGTGGCTGATACACCCGTTACCTCCATTGGAGAAAACTTACTTTCTCTTTTCCAGCAGGTGCCAATTGCAAATAGCTTCTTCATTAGGGGTGGGACTGTATGTCCGCGTCCCCTTCTCAGCGCTAGGACTTTGTCTGGTTTAAGCCTGTGTAGGTCTTGTGTGTTCTTATGAAACATGCAAAGGCACAGTTTCTGATTGGCTAGCAGGACCTGCTGCGTTTGCTTCTTTCTGAGTAGCAGCATTCTTTACCTGTGCTCTTTTATTTTTTATATGTTATTTTAAGAACTGGGAACTAGGCAGAGACGGTACACATCTTTAATTCTAGCACTTGAGAAGCAGAGGCAGGTGGATCTCTGTGAGCTAGAGGCCAGCCTGGTCTACAACGTGAGTTCCAGGATAGCCAGGGCTGCATAGTGAAACCCTGACTCAGGGCAAAAACGAAAAACAAACAAACCCTAAACTATGGTTTAGGTACTACTGACCCTCTGTTTCTGTTCCTGCTTTGATGACAGAACAGTGCTAAGACCTGCCCTGGATGCTCAGTGCATTCCATAGTTATAACTTTACAGTGTTTGTCAGCCTGGATAAGGTGAAGGGAAAGAATGAGTGAACCCATAACTCAGGTACAGGATGCTGGCATCTGCAGTAATAGGTGTAAATGGAGGTTTCTCTCCCACCCGCCAGTTCCTGAATAACCACACAGAGGCTTAATATTACTTATAAATGCCTGGCCGATGGCTCAGGCTTATTACTAGCTAGCTCTTACATTTAAATTAACCCATATTTCTTATCTATGCTTTGCCATATGGTTCATGGCATATTACCTGTCTTGCTTTTTTCTACATGTCTTGCTTCTTTGGTGGCTGGCTGACTGGCATCTCCCAGACTCTACCCTTCTCCTGTATCTCTGCTTGGACTACCTGCCTTTCTCTATCCTGCCTTGCCATAAGACAAAGCAACTTATTTATCAACCAATGAGAGAAGCACATGTTCACAGCATACAGAAAGACATCCCACAGCAGATAGGTGTGTTCTGTGGAAACAGGCTGCTGAACAGACATGATGGGATGGGCAAGGTGTGGTCCAGTAGGGCTTGGATGGGCGGTTGTCAGCAATTATCATCGGTATATAAAGGTAACTGGACTTGTGGGTAACAGGTAACCAGAAAGTGGGGATTGGGATTGATCTCTACCAGAAACACTTCATGCTCATTTAGGAGAGTTGAAAGGAGCATAAATGCCCAGGATTCTTTTTCTGGGGAATAAATAGTTCTGTTTCTGTGAAAGCTTGACGTTCTGCTTGACATTAGCATATGGCCATGGCACCAGCCAGACACTAAGTAGAGCCTTCGTTTGTTTGCCGACTTCTCTAGGTTATAAACTGGTTTATAGCATTATGGAAAAATATATGTATTTCCATTTTTGTCTACCTTAAAACTCATTCTGTACAATGAATAATTTAAAAATTCTAAGAGCATCTAAGTGTCTCTTTCCAATGTCATAAGTGGGTCTCATTTTTAATCTCTAAAAATAACTGTCTAGCTATCAGACATTTTACCATAAAATAATCTCTATGAGGCATTTGTCAAAAGAAGATGGATCTTGACATTTTGTCTTTCTTCTCCCCTAGATACTGTTTTTTGGATTTGGTTGGCTTTTCTTCATGCGCCAGTTGTTTAAGGACTATGAGGTGAGAAGAAACCATTTTATGCTTTGATTTGTTTAGAATGGAACAAGAAAAATGGTTCCATTAAAAAAAAAAATAAAAAACCATGTCAGGGCAGTGGTGGTACATGCCTTTGATCCCAGCACTCAGGAGGCAGGGACAAGCTTGACTCGAGTTCAGAGCCAGCCTGGTCTACAGCATGAGTTCCAGTACAGCTAGGAATACACAGAGAAACCCTATCTTTAAAATCAAACAAAAAGATTGTGTTCACTTCCTCAGATAGAAATCCTGTGCCAATCAAGAATGTGCAATTCTGAAACTACATACTACAACCAGGCTTCATTAATAGATTTATTATCTATCTCCTTACTAACTTACTTATCACAGGTTTGTGAGACTGGGTCTTGCTATGTAACTCAGGCTGGCCTGGGACTCCCTATATAGCTTAGGCTGAGCAGTAACTCATAGCAATTCTCCTGCTTCAACCTCTCAAGTGGTAGTGGGATTATAGGCATGTACCACAAGGCCCTACTGGTTTGGGTGATTTAAAACCAAAACCAGAAACAACAACAAAAAAAACTAAGAACCAGGAAGACCATCTTTAGTCATTTGGGGCCATATACCCCGAAAGCAGAGGCTTATTTTCAAGAGGAAATTTAATTTCTAATGCCTGGGTCGTACCCTTTTAGTCCACAATTGCCAGCCTTCAAGTTTAAGTCAACACTCAAATCCCAAAGCTACTCTGTTTTTTGTTTTGTTTTGTTTAAGCCTTGGATTCATATCCTATGCTGACCATTTTCTAATATAATTTCACTACTTAGTTATCTGGACACTTTGGAGGCATTTCTAAGATGTTCATTATTAAGCCTCCTCGGGAGTTTTAGGAAGTGCCTGGAAGAGCCCAGGATTCTAGAGAATCTGTATATTCTAAGGCTTCTCAGGAAAGTTCTAGAGCCTATGTGAGCTCAGCAGTGTCAAAGAACTGTTAACTTTAACCATGCGTGCAGACCTTTTCCCTTTCTGTCATTGACATCGGGCATCTAAATGCTGCCTATGGCCCAGTCATTTCGTCCTCTGCTTTAAATTCCCCAACTGCGAGAAGATTCCGGTAAGAGGCGGCCATGAGTCCTAAGTGTTGCCCGCTTCAATCGTGTAACCCAAGTTTCTGCCTCAGACTGCAGAATTGAACACAGGTTTTCAGACTCGCCATTGGAAGATTCTGCATTCAGAATGTCAGGGAAGGACATGACTGGCTTGGCATCCGACTTTTAACAGGTGCGGCAGTACGTTGTGCAGGTGATCTTCTCCGTGACCTTTGCGTTTTCCTGCACCATGTTTGAGCTTATCATCTTTGAAATCCTGGGAGTTCTGAACAGCAGGTGAGTGCCGGTCCGACATCCTTTCCCCAGAAGTGCATTGCCCTCTATTTGCAGTAGATGTGTCACCTGGATGTCATGGCGGAATTACCTACCATGCGGCCAGAGGTTAGTCTCGGGAGCGGCAGTGATCGCCAAAAATGGTTACCTAGTAACAGGTTCAGCAAGCAGTCTCCAGGGGAAACTGCCGTGACCACTAGCTCTGCGAAACCCCTGAGCGTGAGGAGTCTCTGACCTGGGCTTCTTCACTCCAGCAGCTTTCTGATTCTCAGACTCTGACCAAATGCTAGTCACGCCCCCAACTTGGCCGCCACGTGAAAAGATCAAAATTTAAGGACTTCAAGGAAGACTGATCTCCAGTTCGTCTATCTTACCCACCCCGGTTAATTTTACACAGAGCCATGTGGATTGAACTGAGAATGGTTTTGAAGATGTCTTTTTAAAGTCCCTCCTGGGGCTTGGCTGGAGAGCTGTGACTCCTACTCCAGACTTGTGCTGTAGTAATCCAGACCTTGTCTGGATGAGCTACGGAGGGTGGACAAGTCATTTCTATGCTATTTGCTAGATTGCATTATCACAACATGGACATTTTACTCTCTTGGTAGAATTTAGCAAACATTTCTGTGAAGGACTAGATAGTAAATATTTCAGACTTTGTAAGTTGTAGGGTGTCTTCCATAACACTCAGATCTGCTGTTGTAAAGCAGAAGCGCTGTAAGTGGTGCGGAAACAAACGAGTACAGTCCTGCCCCAGTGAAACCTCTTTGTGAAAGTTGCTGGGTGCAGGGGCCCTGGTTCACTGACCATAGAGCTGAGCGGTAGTCATGGGAAGAGCACACCTGCTGTTTGTGGTGCATTGTATCCCCAAACTCGCAACTCATGGTAATCCTTTCACGTCAGAAACAGTCTGTCTTTCCCATCGGAAACTGTCTTTCCCATCAGAAACAGTCTGTCTTTCCCGTCAGAAACGGTCTGTCTTTCCCATCAGAAATGGTCTGTCTTTCGTGACAGAAACGGTCTGTCTTTCCCGTCAGAAATGGTCTGTCTTTAGTGTGCATTTCTCGCATTCCTCAGTTTACCTTACAGTGCAGGAATGAGCGCTGCTCAAGTCTGGTTCAGGTTCATTTTTCAGGCGGGCTTTATTTAGGCTGAAACATATATGCAGCTATGTCTCTTTCTTCATGCCAACATTCTGTGGACAGAAATGTGGACCTTGATCACGTGGTCTGTCTTGCATTCACTAGATTCAGAATAACTTTCAGAAGAGAATTTTGCCTCTGAGTGAGCATTCCTTTGACATACCTCTAGGTAAAGGATGTAGGTATCCTGTTCACATGCAGAGGATTGTTTGGATCCTTTATTTTTTTTATTTCAAGAGAACATCACTTTATTTCCTGTTAAAAAGACCAGCTAAAACATGCGACCACTTTTCTTATGTGTATCAGTGCTTTTACCTGTGTGCATGTTAAGTGTACCATGTTTATGCCTGGTACCCAGATTAGCCAAAAGAGGGCATCAGATTCTCTGGCACTGGAGTTACTTTTTACTTATTTATTTTGAGAGAGGGTCTCACTATATAGCCCTGGCTAGCTTGGGACTTATATAGCCCAGGCTGACCTCAAACTCATAAAGATCTACCTGCCTCTTCCTTCTGAGTACTGGGATTAAAGATGTGTGCCACTATACCCTGCATAAAAATTTTAATAGATAAAATATATTTTATAAATATTAATGAGAGTTGTGCAAGTCAAATATTTAGATCAAACTATGAAAGAATTTGAGTCTTTACCTCAGAATTGCTATTAACATATTTTTTCCTTTAATAATTTTTATTTTAATTTTATTACATTTATTTATTGGGGAAGGGCACATAAATATAGGTCCCTGCATATATGTGGAAGCTGGAGGACAACTTCCAGGGCTCCTTCTATCATGTGGGTCCCAGGAATCAAACTTTGGTCGTCAGGTTTGGAACAAATACCCTTGCCCACTGAACCATCTCACCAGCCAGCCCTGTTCTGGTTTGGTTTTGAGACAGGGTGTCATGTAGCCCAGGACAGCCTCACACTTACTATGTGACAAAGGCTGATTGTGTGTCTTCTTGCCTCTACGTCCTGGAAATATAGGTGTGTAGGACTAAGCTTTCCTTTAATTCTGTTTGTACCAGGGTTTTGGGGTGGGGGGCTCCCAAATCATGACACAGACTTCTTATTAGGTATGAATGCTTGACCTAGCTTAGGTTCGTTTCTGGCTGTCTCTTTTAACTTAAATTAGCCATTTCTCTTTATCTACCTTTTGCCTCAGGGATTTTTGTTTTAACTTTTCTCTTCTGTATATCTTACTTTCAGTGTTTCTCATATCTGGCTTCTTGCCCCAGCCATGTCTCTCTCTTTCTCCCTTGTTCTCCTCCTCCTCCTTCTCTCATTCTCGAGAGTCTTCCTATTTATTTTCTCTGCCTACCACCCCCACCTATCCTTTCTCCTGTCTAGCTATTGGCTATTCAGCTTTTTATTAGACCAATCAGGTGCCTTAGGCAGGTGAGGTGAAACAAGTGTAACACATCTTTACATAGTTAAAATGATGTTCCACATCTATTATTATTATTGCTGTTGTTTATTATTATTATTATTCTATTACAATTAAAATGTGTGTTATCCATATTGCCTAGGAGCATGACTGAAGAAGTATTAACATTCTTACTTTTTAAAATGAAAATCTCAGGTTAAGATGATCATGTACCATTTAGAAATTTTTATTGGTTTTGTTTCTTGTTTTCTTGCAAGACAGGATTTCAATGATGTCACCTAAGCTGGCCTTGAATTCACAGTTCCTCTTCCTAAATGTTGAGATTATAAGCATAAACCACCAAGGAGGGGGAAGGATTAAAACAGGGTATCTCTCTGTAACCCTAGCTGTCATGGAACTCACTATGTGAGACCAGGCTAGCCTCAAACTCAGAAAGATTCTCTTGTATATGCCTCCCAAGTGCTGTGAGTTCAGGCGCCCAACTGTGTAACAGTCTAGTTGGCTGAGTAGGTGGAGCGTGTTCAGTGTGGGCTCCAAGAGCAGGGGCCTTTGGAACACAAACAGAATGGACTTGCCGACCTGCCCTCCAAATGACTTTGGTGTTGATTTCAGCTCCCGTTACTTCCACTGGAAGATGAACCTGTGTGTGATTCTGCTCATCCTGGTCTTCATGGTCCCTTTCTACATTGGTTATTTTATCGTGAGTAACATCCAACTTTGTGAGTATTTTGCCTCCTTATGTCAGCACCTAGCCTGGGATGCATGCTGTTGGGAGTAGATCACAGACAGCCTCGCTTCTCTATTTTTATACTGGCGTCTGGGGACACCCAGCATCTTAAAGCAGTCATAAAATGAGTTCTGTCTGAAAAAATAGATTGTGTCTTCTGCCAGAGATTAATTTCTGCTTCTGATATGATGTTTCCTTCAATTCATCCACACTGTAATTTTAGCAACATTTTTCTAATGAGGTTGGGGGAGTTGGGGAAGGAAAAGGAATATGACCAATATATGAAATCTTCAAAGAACAAATGAAAGCAGTATTTTAAAAAACTGAGTAAGAGAAATTCTTAACTAAAATATAAAATGTTCTAATTACACACAAAGATTTCCTAATGGTGGTAAGAATGCTTTTGAAAAGAATTATGTAGTTCCGGTATTTGCATATTAGTTACGTGTGTGATGGGCTGTTTAGTAGCTGTCCTGACAGCCTCGTTCCCGTCTCAGTGCACAAGCAGCGCCTGCTCTTCTCCTGTCTCCTATGGCTGACCTTCATGTACTTCTTCTGGAAGCTGGGCGATCCGTTTCCCATTCTCAGCCCAAAGCATGGTGAGTACAGTGGGAAGCATGGCTGTTTTATGAAAAATAACCCTTCAAACTTTGATTGTGAGAAATAGAGCAAGATATTTCTCTCAAAAGTATTTGACTTCAAAATAAAATTCTTCCTTCTTTCCAAGGGCACCGAACGCTAGTTCGGCTGCATAGGAATTACAGAGCATGCGTGATTGCCAGTCAGCTTTCTGTTACTGTTGCAAGAATTAATCAGCTTAAAACAAGAAAGATTTATTGTGACTCACAGCATTGGAGGTTCATCAGTGGGCGCTTGGCCTGTTGGGTCTATTGCAAAAAAGTGCATTATAGTGGGAGCACGTAGCAAAGGAGGCACCCTTCATAACACGGAGAAATACAGAGAAGGAAGGGGGTGCCTGGGTGTCACTGTTCTCTTCAAGAGCATGCCTTTCTGAGAGACCCTTATTTTCTTTTTCTTGACACTTGTGGGTGGGCTTGCGCATGCCAAGGTAGTCATGTGGAGGTCAGTGGACATCTCTCGAGAGTCAGTTCTCTCCTTCTGCCATGTGGATCCCAGAGATCAAACTCAGGTCATTAGCCCTGGCAGCAAGCGCTCTTACCCACTGAGGCAGCACAGAGCCTCTGCCCAGCCGCTCACCACCCCTGCACTGTTCATGTCCACATGGGCATGCCAGTTTGGTGAAACCTACAAACATTTGAGCCTTAGTTTCAAGAAAGCCTGGGAATGCAAGGGCTTTGTGCTTCCCAGATCCTAGTACAGGGGGAAAAGCTGAAAAAGGATTGGAATGGATGCCGAGTGCATCAGAGTCTGCAGTCCGCACACCTCCCCACATCCTTCCACGTGTGCACGGCACCAGAGTCTGTAGTCCACACACCTCCCCACATCCTTCCACGGCACCAGAGTCTGTAGTCCGCATACCTCCCCACATCCTTCCATGTGTTCACATGACCTGGTAGCTTGGATTTGGGGAAGAAAAGTTTTCCTTCATTTGGGTCAGAGGAAACACATAGTTTCTAAAAGCACATAGCCATTCAGTGAGATGGCTCAGAAGCCAAAGGCATCGGCTGTCAAGCCTACGACCCGAGTTCCATCTCTGGGATCCACATGGTGGAAGGAGATCACTATCTGCCACATGCCCTCTAACCATGTGTGTGCTGTGGTCTGGTGCATGCAAACAAATAAAGCGAATTAATAAAGAAATAAAAACCAATTTTAACAGAAGCACAGTTTGCATAACTAAGTATATTTAAACATAAATAGCAGTATCTGTTACAGAATTTCAAATAATAAGCACAGGCAAAGTTTAGCAGCCTGTCATTAATAATTAAAAATGATGCTTGTCAGCTGGAGAGCTGGCTCAGTGGTTAGAAGCACTTACTGCTCCTGCGGAGGACCTGGGTTTGGTTCCCAACGCCCATGTGGTGATTCACAACTGTCTGGAACTCCAGTTACAGGGGATCCAGTGCTCTTCTGACCTCCGTGGGCAGCAGGTATACTCATAGGCAAAACACTCATGCATAACAAATGAATCTAAAGCACGAGTTGTGCTAGGCTTGTATAAGCTACACATACTGGTTGATATTTTAAGTAATATTAGCTTTCGCGGTGCAGGTGACAGCCACTCCGTGTGTATTGCCTGGCCTTGATGTGTTTGGATGTTTTTAGGAATCTTGTCCATAGAACAGCTCATCAGCCGGGTGGGCGTGATCGGGGTGACGCTCATGGCTCTGCTGTCCGGATTTGGTGCTGTCAACTGCCCGTACACATACATGTCCTACTTCCTTAGGTAATGCATACTTCATTCTTTCCTGTTTCATTGTTACTGGAACATGTGTGTCATGCCACATCTTTAATATTCACATATTAGATCTAGGACTGCTTTCTTATTCTTCCTCTTGAGTCCATGGGTGCTTATCAGATGACTTCCTTACAAGTCTTTTCTCATTTCTTAGGAAACAGCAACTCCACACATAGCCTAAGTTTAAGTTAGATTCTCTGACCTCAAGCCCCGGACACTGGGATTACAGGCATGTGCCACCACATCCCACTCCTTTATTTTTTAAGTGCCGAATTTCATGCCCCTGTACGATGCTATTTAAATGCACATTTCCAGTGGGCAACAGTGTGGACATCTCCCAACTTCCATAAATTGGTTCCTCCTTAACATTAAATAGTAGAAGACATCGCCAATTTAAACATATTTTAAAATATTTTATGTATATAAGTTCCTGTGTGTTTGCATGTGCATTGTGTGCACCTGGTGCCCATAGAGCCTCAGCTGCTGCTCTGGAACTGAGTTACAGACATGTGCACCACCACGGAGAGGGCAGGAACTGGCCGCTCTGCAGGAGTGACCCTATTCCTTTTTTCCTTTTTTTGACCCTTCAAGTTTGTTTGTTTTTCAGGTTTTATTTTGTTTTTTTGTTGTTTTCCTTTTCAAGACAGGGTTTCTCTGTGTTCCCTGGCTGCCCTGGAATTCACTCTGTAGACCAGGCTGGCCTTGAACTCACAGAGATCCACCTGCCTCTGTTTCCCAAGTGCTGGAAGTAAAGATGTGCACCACTGCCTGCCCAGTACTCTTAACACCAAGCCAGCTTTCTAGCCACTAAACATTTTAAATGTGTCTGGGTCAAGGCTAAGAAAGACTGTGAGCTCAGGGTACCCTCTACTGCTTAGGGCTACAGGAAACTTAGCTATAAGAAGCAATACTACAAGCATTTTAGCCTAATGGAATCATTTAATATTTTCTGGAAAAGCAGGCCCTTGAATTGTTGAGTAGCAATTGGGGTCTATGATTCGCCAGATGGTTTGTATGATGCACACAGATTGGACCCCAAAACCTGGCTCAGTTTTTGTTCATTGCAGGAACGTGACTGACACGGACATCCTGGCTCTGGAACGGCGGCTGTTGCAGACCATGGACATGATCATAAGCAAAAAGAAAAGGTGAGGTCAGCACACTGTACTCGCTGTAGAGAGCCAGGCGCCTTCTTACTGTCTCCACCGCGGGGCTGTGCTCACTGTAGAGAGCCCAGGCGCCTTCTTACTGTCTGCACCACAGGGCTGTGCTCACTGTAGAGAGCCCAGGCGCCTTCTTACTGTCTCCACC
>JABTXL010006431.1:1574140-1601499 GCA_025134845.1 Neodon shergylaensis
GCCAGCTGAGCACTCCCCGCTAGCTGGCCCACAGACTTCAGGCAGTTCTCTGAATCCACCTCCTATCTTGGCAGAGGACTTCAAGGGTTATAGATTCAGACTATCATGTCCAGCTAGGAGTGGGGCAGGGTCTCAGACCTGGGTCCTCAGGCTTGCAAGTGGCAAGCACTTTCTCCCTGAGCTGTCTCAGCAATGGTGTTTTTAATGGTCAGAGTTTGGTGATTTTTTCAGGGAGTGGCAGGCTTTAGATGGGCTTGGCTGATAACACCGAGCTCAGTTGCACATTGGACCAAACATCACTGTCACACTGCCAAGCATCTCTTCTGTCCACCCCCTCCCCCCACAGGAGGAGTTGGAAAGGGGATGCATACATTTCTTATTTTATACTCTTCCGTAATGCCTGTGAGCACTGATTATTTCACCTCAGCTCCAGTTTTCAGCTTAGAATAGAAGCCAGTTTGTATAATGCGCACTAAAACTTGAGTACAAATAAATTCTAAGATTGCTTCTGTAGGTCATACTTGTTTTCTGCTCTTGCCAGTCTGGCTGTCCCTCAGTGATCTGATTTATCCATTGTGTATTGATTTCTCTGCCTCTGACTCAGCTGTGGTGTGCATGTCCTGTGGTTGTGGGGAAAAGGCTGAGTTCATGGTCTGGTTGGGTGAGTTTCCCGCTGGGGCAGTTTGTACAAAGAACAGCTTTGTCAGCCCGTTAGCTCATTTTGATCAGTGCCGGTGAGTGGGGGCTTTGAATCACTGGCGCTAGAGTCATCGTACTCACAGGATGCTCTCGAGTCTGATGCTTCCTGTGAGAGAGCACAGAGCTGCAGCCTCTAGGGAGCATGCCACCTGTTCAGCAGCTGCATTCAGCTGCAGTAGGCATGTACCCAGCTGTGTGCATTTTGGTAAGTTTTGAACCAGGTACATCTGTACCATAGCTGCTACTCTGTTCGGATAGAGAAAACCCATCACGGTCAAATTTCCATGCACACCCAGGATGCTCCCTCCCATCCCCAGTCCCGAGGCTGCAGCCAGTCTTCTTTTCTGTCACAGTGCATTGGTCTGTATTTTCCAGATGCTTACATAGATGTAACCAGACAGTGCGCATACTTTTTCTGCCTTGCTTTTGTCTGTTTGTTTTCTATCTTCAGCCTGATTCTTGGACTATGGCAGTGTTACTGTGTGTACAGTAACTTGTTCCTTCTTACTGCCGAGCAGGATTCTGTGGTGTGGCTGTGCCACAGTTTGCAAACCCGTTCTCCAGTAGTAGATATCTGGTTGTTTCCCGTTTGGGGTCATCACATGTGTGCCGTGAACACACATACAAGCCTGTGTGTAGACATGTGCGCTCTTTTCTCTTAGGCAGACACGTTAGGGTGGGGCATCTGACTAATGTGACAGACACATGCTTCACTTTTAAACTTTGTTGTTAAGGGAGTGGCTTGCCCAGGTGCACCTGTGGAGGTCAGAGGACAACTTTGAGGCCGTCCTCTCTTCCCACGTCTGTGCGGGTAGGGATTGAACTCGGGTTGTCAAGCCTGAAAAACAAGTGTAACCCGGTAGCTGTTGATGTTTTCAGAGTTGTACAACTATCACCATAGTCAGGTTTGAACGTTTTTACCAGAACCATTACCTCAGTCAAGTACTGAACATTTTTATTAAACCCGAAAGAAGTCCCAGGTTCACTAGCAGTCATGCAGCGTGTGTGTTCCAGTCTCCATGCTCCCAGTGTCAGGCGGCATGTGTGCTTTAGTCCCCGTGCCCCGGGTGTCAGACGGCATGTGTGCTCTAGTTCCCATGCTCCCAGTGTCAGGCAGCATGTGTGCTTCAGTCCCCGTGCCCCAGTGTCAGGCGGCATGTGTGGTCCAGTCCCCGTGCTCCCAGTGTCAGGCAGCAAGTGTGTTCCAGTCCCCGAGCCCCATTGTGTTGGTTCCCCTCTGCTGGTATTTTATGGCCAGAGTCACACAATTAAGTCTTTGGTTTAGCGGAGTGTTAACTTCCTGTGACCTGCTAGATTGTTGCCCCTGGTGGTAACACCACTTTACATTCTGCCAACAGCAAGTGAGGAGGCTAGCTTCTCTGACACTTATATTCCTCTCTCTCTCTCTCTCTCTCTCTCTCTCTCTCTCTCTCTCTCTGTGTGTGTGTGTGTGTGTGTGTGTGTGCTATGATAGTCATTTGCTGAAAGCAACAAAGAGGTTGAAAAACAACCTTAAGAAATGAATCTCCACCGTATATGTCGAGCAGCACACAGATTCTGCTAGACAGCCTTGGTGTGTGTGTGCCAGCCGGGGTTGCTGGGTAAACTCAGTTAAAGTTTCTGCAGAGCATCTCTAGCTCCTTCCCCACGTGGTGCTTCCTGTGCTGTTCAGTGAGTGCAGGGCAGAGCCCTTCATGAGGGGCAGGTTAGACAGCAGACAGGTTACAGGCAGGTCCAAAACCATAAGCTACATAGAGATGGAAGACACGGGGATCCAAGTGGAGAATTCAAACCCGGGCTCTCTAGGCTAAATTACTCCAAGGAGAAGTACCTTGGCATTTTTCCTCAATGTGACACTGACAAGTATTTGTGACTCTGAGTTTCTTACTGATGCATTTACCCAAGACAGAGAACAGCTTTTGTGTGTCTGTGCCCTTGTCCTGGGACAGCCTCTTGTTTCTGCTGCTGCGTGTATCCAGGCTGGCCGGCCATGCATCTCTGCCTCCGTCCTGCAGTAGGAGTGTTGGGGTTACAGTTGTGCACCACTGAACCCAGCTTTCTGTGTGGGTACTAGGGTTTGAACAGTCAGGCTTGTACAGCCAAGTCCCTTTGCAGGCTGTGTGGCACTTTGATTATGTGTGCACTGAGCAACGATCAGCACAGGGTAGGGAGCCACCGCTTGTGTTTCAGTTGTTCCTGTCTCCTAACTCCTCAAGACACTTTGAGCTGTATGATGTGTTGCTTCTGAATATCCTGACATCTTAGTGTATAAATAAATCATGGGTTTCACTGTAACATCCCGAAGCTTTTATCAGCTATAAAACATTTAGAATCATTATATATCCTTTGTGATTATAAAATGACCTTCTGACACCACCCTGGCAATGTTTCTGCTGTGGGGTCCTTATGTGAGATTAACAGAGACACTGCCTTCTTTAGGCTGGTGCTGCTGGGATGTATATTCTCCCATCCTTTTACCTTTGACCTATTTGTGTCTTCATAATCAAAGTCAGTTTCCTGTGGACAACATATACAGTGATCAGGTTTTGATTTTTTTTTTTCCCTAAATTCAATTTGACAGTCTGGTGTTTCACTGGTGGGTTTAAACCAGAGATTAACAGTCTATGGTCCTTGGGCAAACCCAGCTCTGCTTTGCCTTTGTAAATAAGGTTTTACTGGCACAGAGCCAAGCCCAGTGCTTTATTGTCATGGTTGCTGTCATGCTACAGGGGTTGAGTGTGCTGACCCACGATTTAGACTCCTTACGTTTAGTGGTGTTATTGGTGGCTAGATTTAGCGTGGCTCTTGGCTTGGCATCTGTCACATCTCCTGATCTTTTAGCTGCCACGGCTGGGATAAACCCGGTGTCTTTCAGCCACGTGCTCTTGTTTGTCGGCTGGTGTCCCTCACAGCTGTGCTCCTCTGTCGTAGCTCTGAGCACTCACAGAATCACCACAGAAATGACCCTGGCAGTGCTTGGTTCTTACTCTAACTTCGTTTGCCAGAACGTTAGCTTCTGACCTCAGAATCATAGAGCACATGTGCTTTATTGCCCTTGACTCTTTACAGAAAATAAATATGGGCTAGAGACTATTTGCCTGTGTGTGAGCAGACAAAATAGATTTCCTGCTCGTGATTTAAATTGGAAGAAGGATTAAAATGTGTTTTAGGAAACATCAACCTGTAAGATATGTTCATTAATTCATGTGGAATATTTTTATTAAAAACCTTTAAATTACATTTATTTGTGTGTATGTGTTAGGGCACATGTGACATGGACATGTGTGGTGGTCAGAGGACAACTTACAGGTGTCATGTCTCACCTCCTACCATGTGAATCCCAGGCTTGGTGGCATGAGACTTTGCTCCCTGGACCATCGGGGCTGTGTGTCACTCTTTGAGACAGTGATAAAAGGTCTTCTGACATACAGCTCTGTCTCTGCAGGCAACCATCAATATTGTTCTTGATCGAGTTGGGAAGACTGACCCTGTCACCAGAGGCATTGAGATCACCGTGAATTACCTGGGGATCCAATTTGACGTAAGAGCCGTTCTAGACCCTGGTTTGGTTCCTGCTGCTCCATCCAGCCATAGCTTGACGCTCAGGTTTTAACCCCTGAACTTGGGTCCGTTTGTCCTGTGTGTTGACAGCTCACCTGGCACATTTGTAAACGGTCCGATTTAGCTTTCTTACTGTAAAGCCATAACAGTGACCTGGGTGCTGCCTGCTGCTACAGGTCCTCCTCGGCCTGCCCTCAGCCAGCCACAGCTACCACTTTGCCGGTTTCTCTCCACCACGTATTCAGTCATATCTTTTCTGTGATACTCAGCAAGCTCTCCAAGCTCTCAACTCACCTTTGATCTCTGGGTAGAAAATTAACAGCTAATTAGTGTCCTGAAATAGCGCTGAAGTGGTTTCTACTGTAAGAAACGACCTTTGTCAGTCGAGTCAGGTGGGCCTTGGACTAAAGTCAAATTGTCACTATGCACAAAGTTAGGGATTTTTTTTTTTTTTTTTGGTTTTTCGAGATAGGGTTTCCCTGTGGTTTTGGAGCCTGTCCTGGAACTAGCTCTGTAGACCAGGCTGGTCTCGAACTCACAGAGATCCGCCTGCCTCTGCCTCCCGAGTGCTGGGATTAAAGGCGTGCGCCACCATCGCCCGGCTAGGGATTTTTTTTTTACCATTTCTCCCTATTTCATAAGACCAGGCATACACTCACCTTATCTCAAGTTCACTGTCTTTATTCATAGTATAATATGTGGTTTCTAGATGACATCATTCAGGCTTACGAACACTTTGACAGTAAGACTGCTGTCACATTTTGTTGTCCTGTGTGGACTGCTAAGCTTCCCCTGAGCCTGGATGAGGGGTGTGTGTTGCCCTTGGTCCTCCATCTCAGCATAGCATGTCCCTGATGTCAAGGGCAGCTAGATACAATGAGCAAGCGCACTGAGCTGCAGTCCTGAAGAAGCAGCACCAAGGATGCTTTCATCCTTTTAGGGAGGGTCTCCCTGTATAGCGCAGGTTGACTGCAGACTCACAGCCCTCACTGGGGCAGAGGAGGATGCTGTGGCTAGTCCTCCCTGACTGAACCTGGAGCCTGACAGAGTCTGCCTGTCCCCGACTCCCAGTGCTGTTGTTAAGACACACACGGCCATCCCCGGCTCTTACATGAGAGTTTGGAATTTCAGCTCAAGTCCTGTTGCTATTACAGCAAGCACCCTGACCCACTGAGCCATTTCCCCAACCACTAAAGAACACATTTTTAACAGTAGGACCCTCTCATCAGTTATGGGTCTCACAGTAGGACCATCTCATCAGCTGTGGGTCTCACAGTAGGACCCTCTCATCAGTTATGGGTCTCACAGTAGAATCATCTCATCAGCTTTGAGTTTTCTAATTAGTGTTTTTTTTCCTCGCTTCTCTGTACTTGCTTTGACCCTTCAGACTTGATTAAGTCTGCTAATTAAGGGATCAATGCAGTCTTTCCATAAGCACCTACCACCTGTAGGTATTTACTTCAAAACAAGCTGAGAGGAACCCAATGGGATTCCTGCTCATAGTCACACAAGTAATCAGAGTTTACAGTGGCTCTCGGCTCTGCCTGGAACTAATGGCCTGCTGTGCTTCCTGTTCTGATGGCAGGTCAAGTTCTGGTCCCAGCATATTTCCTTCATTCTGGTTGGAATAATCATTGTCACATCCATCAGAGGACTGCTGATCACACTGACCAAGGTATAGTGCTTCACAGTGTTCAGATCCTTATTTAGTTACATGACTTCTGAGTTAGTCCTGCCTTGAACAACTCAGAGGACATCCAGAAAAATAAAGAGACTAAAGAGACTATTAAGCTTGTCTGTAAGGTGTGGGTAAGGTAAGGCATCGTCTGCCAGCCACAGGCCACTCCAGTGGTCATAGAGATCAGGGATCCCTTATAGCTGTCATCGCCTACAACCAGACCTGGCACATGGTATTCAGCCGGTACTTAGGAAACACGGCAGACAGACACTCAGGGTTGGAATGATTGGAAGTCACAGTGAGGAAGATAAGAACACTCTGCCCTTTTCTGAGCAGCATAAGGAAGACCATGTAGTGGTGAAAAGTGGATCCTCCCTGGTAGAAGGTCCAAACTCTGAGAGAGATTGAGAGGAAGGGACTCCCAACATCTAGCACAACCCGAGAAGAGCTCAGGAGCCTTGACAGCTGCAGTGCTTGTAGTGGCCCAAAATTGCGGTTTAGTGTGATGTTGAAGGCATTAGAGTTTCTGAAATTTAACAGTGAGGATTACTTTGTTGTTTCACACATAAAACCACCAAACATCTCAGGGGGAAACTGGTTTCTCTTGTATTTTAATTCCCTCTCTGTAGCCTTAACCTCTGAACTGGCTGTGTTTTTGTGCTGGGAAACAGAAGCTATTAATCATGTAGCGTATTGTTCATGGCAGGAACCCACCTGTGCCGCCCTCGCTCACCCCCTCCCTTTCCCCACAGTTCTTCTATGCCATCTCCAGCAGTAAGTCCTCCAATGTCATCGTCCTGCTGTTAGCACAGATAATGGTAAGTGTAATGATCTTCCCTTGTGTCTAGGACTGTAAATGCCAGAAATGTGATTTTGTTGGGGAAGGTCTTTGTTTGAGACAAAGTCTCGTGTAGTCCTTGCTGTCCTCAAGTCTTCTACATAGTGAAGAGTAGTCTTGAACTCCTGATCTTTCTGTTTCTCCTTCCCAAGTGCTGGGATTTCAGACATGCACCACCACAGCCAGCTTAGAAATGTGTGGGTTTTGTTTTGTTGGGTAGGATATATATTTGTGTGTGCACCTTAGTCCAGTTGCACCTGGAACTGAAGTTATAGGCAGTTGTAAGGCACCTGATGTGTGTGCTAGGAACCAAACTTGGGTTATCTGCAAAAGCAAATGCACATATCACCACTGAGCCATCTCCAGCTCAGAAATGTTTAAACTGTTTTAGTTGGGCCTGTACGATGGCTTGTTCAGTGGGTCACCATGGTTGCCTCCAGGCCTGATGACCTGACTTCTGTACCCAGACCCGCGTGGTAGAAGAAGAACCAACTCTGGCAAGTTGTCCTCTGATCAGATGCACACGAGGAAGACGCACACCCATAAACACAAATCATTTAAGAATTTTCACTCATTTATGTGTATGGCTATTTTGCCTACATGTATGTATATATACCATGTGTGTGTCTGGTGCCCATAGAGGCCAAAAGAAGGTGTTCAGGCCCCTGGGACTAGAGGCACAGATGGTGAGCCACCATGCAGGTCAAACCTAGATCCTCTGAACAAGCAGCCAGTCTTAACCACTGAGTCTCTCCAAATCCAGTAAATTTTAAAAACAGTATTAAAGTTTGCTCTGGCTTGTCCCTGGAAACACCGAGTAACTTCTGAATTAATTGGCTCAACTTTGCAGGGCATGTACTTCGTCTCTTCTGTGCTGCTGATCCGAATGAGCATGCCCCCAGAATACCGCACCATAATCACAGAGGTCCTGGGGGAACTCCAGTTCAACTTCTATCACCGCTGGTTTGATGTCATCTTCCTCGTCAGCGCCCTCTCCAGCATCCTGTTCCTCTACCTGGCTCACAAGCAGGCACCAGAGAAACATATGGCACCCTGAACTGAGACCCACTGCAAACTGTGAGAAAAGGAGACACAGTGGGCGCTACCAGGGCCTTAAGTCCTTGAAGCAGAGGAGCTGCTAGGGCAGTTTAGTCTGCCTCGAGCACAGGCCTGCCTTCCTCCTGCAATCCTGGAGTCCTAAGTTGCTTAGGCTGAGGCACAGGAGGGAGCAACTCCCCCCCCCCCCCAGCATTCGGCAGGGAGCCTGTGTGGGTCTGAGGCAGTGCAAATGGGGAGGGGGAGGGTCAGGGCCGGAGGAGACCCTGGTGCTCCTCAGGTGCCTTCATTTGAAAAATTTAGTAAAATCAGAGTTTGTAACACTGTGGCCTTGAGTTTACTTCTCAGTCCCAGCTTGGTGTGCTCTGTTATTATGGTCTAATGTGAATACGTCTCTCCCGCCCCACCCGACTTTACCCAGAAAAATACCCAAAGGTTGTCTGCTCTTTTCTGGAAAAGGGATGGTAAGCAACTGATTTTTACCAGAAGATTTAGGTGTGCCATTTTTTATTTCCTTTTAAATCAGGGAAGAGTGGCTGTCCTAGACTAGTCAGTGATGGGGTCTCGGGTCCTTCCCCTCTGTCGTGGGATGAGTCACGGGGCTGCTGTTAGCTGCAAGCCCTGTCCTGTCCTTGGAACACAAGCTCTCCGATTATAGAAGGAAGGTGGTGTTGTTTTAATACTCAAATGCAATGTAAGACAATTCTGAGATGTATTGCCTGCAAGTCTCCTTTCATTACTAAGGTCGTAGCATTTATTTTGCCATTTGGGGCTTCTAGAAGCAAATGGAAAAGCATGAAATCTTTTAGAGAACAAAGGCATTGTTCAAATTCAGATTCTGTTAGCCAGCAGGGAAGTCACAAGCAACTTGAAAAGCACTTTACTAATCTAATGCTTAGACCCAGCATTGTTACAGAAGCACACTTCTCACAGGACGCCTGCTTGAGCCTTTAATCATCCACACTCACACACACAAACGAATAGCTCCAGTGCTCAGGTAGTTACAGAAGAGCATCATCAACAGCAGTGGGAAGTTGCGCTTTGGAAGACATCACACAGAAAGAACCTGGCGGCTCCCTCCAGCGAGGTTGAGCAGCCCTTCCAACAGCAGACAGTCACGTGGGACAAGTGATTCCAAAGGCTAACTGGGTCAGCAGAGAGCTCCTTCCTTGGAAAGGTAGTTCCTGGACGTGGAAGAAATCCGGCAGCCAAAACGATCATTCGTTCTCATCACATCTCTGTGTCTTCAGAGTTGGAAGAAGAAAGCGAGGGTGTGCTGTAAGTCTGTGTGAGAGAAAACCAAGGGTTTACACCCGAGGGTGCGAGCAGCAGGGGAGCGTGGCCTGCGCTAGACTGCACGCTTAAGTCAGGGAGGAGAGGTGTGCATTTCTAGAAGGCATGGGCTGGCATCCGTGCTTGGTCTCCTTTTCAATGCAAACTCTTACTACTCAGCGCAAAGTCATTGTCATGTATGTATGTCTATGTATACGAGCAATCGGTTTTCTGTAGGACACTATAGTGCTGTAATTGACAGTACCTATCAGAATAATACAGTGGGAAGGACGAGCACAGAGAGGTTTTCATCAGAAGCCTGACTACCATAAATCTCCTTTTATAAACTTGGATGTCAGTTCATTTTTAAATCCCAAGTTCATCTATGAAGAAAAAAAAATTTGACTAGAAAAAATTCTGACAAAAATAATCGTAAAACCTGCCATTTAATACTGCCCCGAACCACCTCTGTTTTCACCCGCTGTGAGCCAGGCGCTGTCCGAACACTTCATTCTGAAAACGGCTGTACACATAGCCCTGTTTTATAAAGCTAAAGCACAGGGCCAGGAAATCTCAATGTGTGAAGCCGGGCGATGGTGGCGCATGCCTTTAATCCCAGCACTCGGGAGGCAGAGGCAGGCGGATCTCTGTGAGTTCGAGACCAGCCTGGTCTACAAGAGCTAGTGCCAGGACAGGCTCCAAAACCACAGAGAAACCCTGTCTCGAAAAACCAAAAAAAAAAAAAAAAAAATCTCAATGTGTGGCAGAACCAGAGCTGGTTCTACAGAATCGAATCCCGTTCTTTTGGTGGGCTCTATCATGTTCCTGATAAAAGCTTCATCGACGCTTGCCAACCGCATGCTAAGAAAATAACTTCACAAGCCACAATCCCAGCACACGGGAGGCCGAGACAAGGGGACTGCGAGTTCTAGATCAGCCTGCACTCCACACTGAGGCCACATGTCTAAGAGGACAATAAATGTGTCCTTGTACAACCTCCTCTGCTCACAGAACCCTGACAGATTGGCTACCCTGTGTTACTTTTGGGGACTGTATCCCAGAGAAGCAGGTCGCCACTCACGCGCTCTTTTGTTGTGTGGGAGTCAGCCTGGGACTCTGCTGCTGCAGCCACCACTGCTGCCACAGCTGCCACAGCTGCCGCCGCCGTTTCTCCTTCGCCACCAGGGCTAGCGACCAGGGGGTCAGCCATGGAGGAAACGATGGGAATTTTCTTAGCTCGGAAGTAGTCGTAGGCCTTCTTCCCACAGACCAAGAGGGTGACATGCTCACTGCTGCCCTTGATTCTGTCCACCACCCTCTCGTAGGGCTTGTCTTGCACATTCTCCCCGTTCACTTCAATGATGATGTCCTCATCCTCCAGCCCAGCCTTGTCAGCCGGGCCACCCTTCTGCACCTGGGAGCAGAAGTTCCGACTGTCAGTTCCAAACATGGGTGAGGATGTCACCTCTTTCTCCTTCAGGGGTTACACCCCCTCTACTCCACACTGGTCGAGCACCATACTGAACATCTTTGGACTGAAGGCATTGGGCCCCTGTTATAAATCTGCTGGCCTGGCCTGTCACCTGGATAGCCTGTCCCTTTAAGAGACAAACTCTGCTCACCCCCCTTCTCCCCCTTCCCCTGCTAGGCAAGCTGATCTGTGCCTCTCTCCTTTTGAAGAGGCAACCTCTGCCTCCTCCTTTTCTTTCCTGTGTCCCTCTATCTTTCTTCCTCTCTTCCCTCCATAATCCCCTTACTGTTACACCCCTCCCAATACCCACTAAATAAACTCTCTCCGCATGGCGCATGGCACATCTGTCAGTCTCCCACCCACCAGGAGACCTGTCAGGGTCGCGCCACCATGAATCATAACAGCCCTCCCTAACTTGAGAGCTGCAGTGGTCTCGCTGCCACCCCTGCAGGGTACAGGCACCTTGACACATGCACAAGAGCAGACAGGTAGCACTCCCCGAGGTGCGGAATGTGACCGCATCGTGTTAACTTATGGCTGGCCCTGAAAGTGCTGACCCTAACTGGCCGTGTCTGCCGGCTGCCAGGACCAGTTACCGTACCTCTTTGACAAAGGAGCCTGGCTGACCCTGAATGGTGTTCAGGTGGAAGCCATAGCTGTCGTCCACTTTGATCAGCCTACAGAGCTTGGGTTTGTAATCTCCCGCATCCTCTGTGGTGTCTGAGTTTGCAGCCTCCAGAGGAGCAGGGACTGGAGCTGGAGCTTCCTTGACAGAACCGTTAGGCAGTTCTTGGCTTTGGCAGTAGAGCAGTGGAGAAAAACGGGCCTTATGAAAAGAAAGGGGAAGAAGATATAGGAGTGGTTACACTTCATTACACGAGATGGCTTAATACACAGGATGTCCTGCATGTCTGCTCTTCAACTGCAGATTCTAAAAGTTTCTCCACCACAACCAGAAAAGTAGAAACGTGTATAGACACATACAGGTGCATGAGATACAAGCAGTATAGGGTTCTGTACCAAACCACAAGCTTATCTAACAGAATTACTAACTTAACTCCACCAAAGCAGGCCGATTACGAAACACCACCTACACTCATGTGGGGACACCTATGAGGCTGCTCCGAGTAGTCCCTCCCTTGCCTTTCAGTGAAACTGTCTTTAAGCACACTGTAAGTTCTACACCTAAAAGGTAGCGGGCAGTGGTGGCGCACGCCTTTAATCCCAGCACTTGGGAGGCAGAGACTGGTGGGTCTCTGAGTTCAAGGCCAGCCTGATCTACAGAGTGAATTACAGGACAGCCAGGGCTACACAGAGAAACCCTGTTGAAAAACCAAAAGACAAAACATTTTTGTGGCTAACTGAAGACACAAAGCCATCAGAAAAGACCAGCTGCACACACTAGTAATGGCAAGGCGACCACGTACGGTAGCAAAGGTGGATTCCATCCTCAGCTGCGTGCCAGCTCCAGTGATGGCTTCGGTTATGCTCAACTTACTCGGCTGTTTATCATAATTATCTTAGCAGTTCTCTCCCACCAAGCTTCCTCTGTCTCTAAATACTTCTGGTCCCTCCCACTGTCACCACCACAATATGATGGCCTTAAATACAGAGAGAATGGGAACTGGAGGCTTGAGCAGGCGCAGCCCTGACGCCTGTGTTCCAGTTTGCTCTGGTACTTTCCTGCTTCCCTTGCCTAGGTATCCCCAGGAACACCTGCTAACTTGAGACAGGTCTCGTTGGCCTGCAGCTCATCCAGTAGTTTAGCCTGGCCTGCCGAGCATCCCCAGGGGTCATCTTTGACTCCCCAGCACTGCCGCCAAGCTCAGCATTTCAGCACAAGTCCTGGGGATCAAACTCAAGCCCTCGCCCTTTTTGGGCAAGCACTTTATCAATTGAGCTAAATCCCCATCCTGATTTTTTTTTAATTTGTATTTTAATAGAGTTAACTTAGCTGGCTGAGGATTTCGCCTGATTTAGGGGCTAGATTTGGGTGTGCTCAGCAGTTAAATTGAGTTCAGCAGGTGTCCAGGACAATAGTCAATGAGGGAGGAACGCTGTCCACCTCACCACTGTAGGAGCTTAGCAAGAATGAGATGTGGGATTCATCTGCCTTCCTGCCCTCATCACCTTAGAAGCCAGGTACCCGGCAGCTCAGCCCCATGCCACCCTCAGTGATGTTGACAGATGTCTGCCTTGGAGGCTGGAAATCGGGAAATCGGTGACTCATTACCCCAAGCTCTCGCAGCAGGCAGAGCGGCTCCTGCCTGGGGATGACTGCTGCTATCAGCATGAAAGCAGCAGCAGGAAGGCTTTACCCATCCTTTTGAGAACTCGTGAGGCCTGCCAGGAACTGTTAGAAGTGTCTCACTCATTCACTACTGTATCTCAGAGAGCCACTCCACCCCCACACCAGCCCACAAAGCCCACCTTGGAGAGTGGGCAGACTAAAACCCAGAAAGTTACATCATTCTATCATATAGTTTTTTTCCCCTCAGGAATTACAAGAAAATCCTCAATGCCAGCCTCAACTTACAAACATCAAAACCGTGGCTTGCAGAAGTTAAGTTTGTCCCCATTTCTAACAACTATGGTTGTTCTTAAATAGCTCCCTGGAGCTTACATCATAGAAATAGCCTTTCAAATTCTTTTCTTTATTAAAAAAGAAAAGAAAGAAAAAAGAGGAACAACATGTATTTGGGCTGGGTGGTAATGCGTGTTTACTGCCTGCGATCTTCCTCTCCTCGAAGCCTGTCCTGCTTCAAGGTAACCCCAGTGTCCTCCTATCTCCCCCGTCATCACCGTTTTGGTGGCAGAACTTTGTCAGAACAGGTTCTCAGAACTGGACGCTATGAATTCAGGACAATACATGTGAGACATCCACACGGGCTAAGGAGCAGTCCTTTCCCTGCCCTTCATGGTCCCTTACAAACCGAGAAAGCTGGAGCTCAGGACAGCTCCCCCATCATTCCACAGCTGGTATTTCCATGGCTGGTCTGACTACCTCTAGAAGCCAATTAATGCAACCTTAAATTGATTGGGGGGCGGCTTTCTGGAGTACCAAATATGTTCTCGACATTTCCTATTCAATTTCCTTTCAAGTTAGAATAGTACTTTAAAACCATCTCTGTTCTATCTTCGTTTTTATTCTTCTAATCTGAATAGGAGGGTGTGTGCTCCTGGGTGTGCAGGGACACACACAACCTTGGGTGTCCTTCCACCTTGCCTCTTCTGTGACAGGCTCTCTCAGTAGCCCGGCACCACCCCCCCCCCACCATTAGGCTAGGCTGACTGGCCCCTGGGCTCCAGGAATCCCCCTGTCCCCACCTCTCCAGCACTAGGATTACAGCACACACTACCACACCTGGCTTTGTCACAGAGGCTTAGAGAGCAAACTCAGATCCTCAAGCAAGGTGAGGACTTTGGACTGAGCTATCGCCCAGCCCCACGCTGGATATTCTGAATGTTAATCCCATCCTCCTGTCAATTATCCAGCATCCTTTAACTCCTCTGGGAATACATTAAACATGTCTCCATCCAAATGTAATCAATCAGGATGTATGTGTGCCACTCCAGACTACCGTTCAGGCTGGCATTCTCCCAATACCAGAGCTTCTCTAGGTGTGATTATTCAGCGAGCTAACACACCCATTCTTTTTTCTGTCGTCCAATTCATTCTTTAATCTCGTTTACAAAAGTATCTTGGAAGACGTAATCAAGACTTAAGAGAACATATAGGGTCTGGTGAATCGACTCTGAGAACTTGAGTTCAGACCCTGGTGAGTCTCTGCTACGCTGGTGTCTAAGTCATTTAGTGTCTAAGTTTAGTTTCCAAGCATTAAAAAGAGGCCAGTAGCTCCACCCAAACTCTTCCTCCCTGTGCCATGGCCCTGAGGAACTTCTGTTACTGTGTCACACACAGAAGACGACTATTTATCCCTGTGACCAACATTAACATTGGGGTAGAGATACTCAGTGGTCGAGAGCACATGACACTCTTGCAAAGGACGCAAGCTTGGCTCCCAGCACCCACATCCGACAGCTTACAGTTGTCTGTAACCCCACCTCTGGGGGACCCAACACCGTCTTCCGGACTCTGTGGGCACCTGCTCTTATGCACGCATGCCCACACACAGACACACATCTGCACATAATTTAAGTTATGAGAACAAATCCTTTTTAAATCCTCACCACCCGCAAACAGCTATCATAATACAAAGAGGGAGTGGGGCTCTTCATGGGCTTGTTCAAGGTGAACCTGTTTCTGCTGTGTTTACCGAGGACGATGTGGGTGAGAACCCCCAGACAGCAGCTGAGTCTCCAGTGACCAGAGCGTTCAGCACTGCGGAGGGGTTGGGAGGCCGCAGGTCCAGAGCCTGATTTCTCTAGGGTGATCTCTAGCCCACCTTTAACATTCTGATAAGCCAAGTGGAGTGTATAAATAAAACCTGTCCTTCGCCAACCAAAGGGCTACCCGCTGTCACATGGTGTCTGGGGCCTCCGCCTTGCTGTAACCTGCCTCTGTTTCCACAAATGTATTTTTAGGCCTTGATTTAGTATACCTTTCTTTGTTCTGCTACTGTAAAAACTCCATTAAATTGTTTCCATGTTGGAGTGTGGTGGGACTTGGGGTAACCTAAATCTGTGTTCTCGGACCATGGCCACTCCAATTTAACTTCAAAATAAATTCCTATTCCTTCTGAGGTGAGAGCTGTGGTTTTGCATCGTCAACTACAACAAACTAATAAACTTTCTAGATCTTTACTCAAGACCGAGGAAGCTTGCTGACCAGCAATATCACATCCACATAGCAGGGCTTGAGAAACGGCTCAGCAGTTAGGAGCACTCATCTCTTCCAGAGGAGCCAAGCTCGGTTCCCAGTGCTTGCAACCTCCTGTAACTCCAGCTCCAGGAGATCTGAACCCTCTTCTAACCTCAGCACTGGCATGCACATGTACATGCATGCACATGTAGATACACACATGCAGACTGACACATAAAAATGAATCTAAAAACCAAATAAATCTATTTATGTCTGTGCTAGTGTGGAGACATCCGGGCCACCTTTGTCCAGTTTTAGATTCCTGTTCTTCTGAGCTTATCCCAGATATCAGCAAGAGTGATTCTTCAGCTAATTTACAAGTTCAAAGTTTTTAGTTCAGGAGTTTAACTCATTTAACACATCGCTACCAATGTGAGCCACTATTTGACCTTAGCGGTTGTTATGCCCCTTCCAGGCTGAAGAACAAAGTAACTCAGCTCAAAGTCGGAGCGCGTGAGTGAAGGGACCCAGCCTTAACGCATGAATATATGCATGGATAGCTACTCATTATATTGACTACATACATGACTGGACTAACTTACCAGTCTGTAGATGCTGTCTGCCTCTTTGTCCACCACCAACAGTGTAGTCTGCTCTCCGCCCTTCTTAATCATTTCCACCACACCGTCGTGGTCCAGGGCTTCCACGGACTCTCCGTTCACAGCAACCACCAAGTCATTGTTCTTCAAGCCAGCTGCCTCTGCTGGGCTCCCAGACTCTACGTCCTTGACGACTTGACCTACCCTCCCCACGGGAAGAAAAGTTACCAGAAAAGCCTCCAAACAAGCTCTGGGATTTCTGCTGGATCCCAGGCCTGAAGGGACAGGTCTAAAAGGCATGCTGAATCAAAGTCCTCCATCTCTCTGCACCACAAGGGCCCACAGATCTCTCGAGCCTGTTTCTGGACCAAACTGAGCCTCAGACAATGAGAAGATCTTAGAAGACTGAGAACCCAGCGTTTACTAGAAGTGCCTGATGTTTACTTTGGACAAAGTGGCAGGCTAAAAAGCTCCTAGAAAGTCGGCGGGCACACTTACAACCACAACCCATACCCAGCAGTGAGTCACGGAAGGGAAAGGGGCCAGGACTAGGGAAGTGGAAGCAGGCCGGTCCCAAGTTCAAGGTCAGTCTGTACACGGTGAGACCCTGTGCCAAAGGCAGGGAGGCAGGTGAAGAGCACAAAGTTTCCAGCCTTTGAACTGGGCTGGCATTGAAAGCCCTATTTGGGGGTCATAGACTGTGCCCCAACAAGCAAACATTCAGCCACTAGCCCTCCATAAGCTGACCAAAACAGCCGAATTAATGGCAGAAAGGGGAGACTTATTCGATGTGGCCACCTCGGTAAGGACAAAGGGATCTAGTGACCCCTTCAGGTCTATCTTCAGGGTTCTGGAGTGAGGTTAAGGCCCCACCACCACTGGTCCATCCTGTCCTCTCCTGCAAGGTGGTCTGATGAGTTGTGAATTCCTTCTGGGCCCCCACCCCCATCCCCAAAACTTAAACTTTCTCTTTTTCCAGCATGAGATTCCTGAGGGAATTCCCCGAGGCCAATTCTGTGCAAACTGCTCAACCTTCTGCTGAAGGTTATGTTGGCAACATGAGGTCACAAAACATTGGGGTGTTTACACCCCAGCAATCAGCAAATGCTCTAAATTCGGATTTCTTTCAAAGAGCCAAGTTAGTCCCGCCAGTCTATCCAGATCCTAAATTCGGCCTGACTACTCATTACAGAAACCGAGACTCCAGCGTCAGGCCGCCCGGGACAATGGAGCTCTGCCTGCTACTCCCCCGACAGCTCCCCCGTGGGACTGGAGCTTGATGACCCAGCACTGAGGATAAGGGACTCGGGGACTCGCGGTCTGCTGTCCTGTGTCTCACCTTTCTGTTCAGGGCCGGCCCTCAGGTAGAATCCATAGCCATTGCTTCCCTTTTTGATCACCACCACCCGGGGCTGATGGGGCAGCAGGTTCAAACTGGCCGTTTCCCTCTTGAATTGTGTCTTCTGCTCACTGTGACACTTGGCGGTCTCCTTGTCCACCAGGAGGAACACGACCCGGCTCCCTGCCTTCTTCACCTGCAGCAGTGCACACAGATGAGGGGCAGGGGCTGCCACAGACCACGCTGGCAGGAAGGCTGCCTTGCAGCACAGAAAGCTCGGGGTACACGGCCTGAGCACGGATGTTTGAGTTGCTCCCCCAGCCTGACTGGTATTTATCCATCAATTGGGAGGGAAACCATCCAGCCGCACAGATGTTAACTGAACTCAAGCAGGAGCCCAAATTCTCAGAGCCCAGAAAGATGTGCGGATGAGAAGGGCGGGATGGCATTTTAGGAAAGAAATAAGGGTTAGCTCTGTCAGGTCATCCTACTGAGAGGGTGATCAGTTTTCGTTTTCTTTCTTTCTTTCTTTTTTTCTCTCTTTTTGAGACAGGGTTTCTTTGTAGATTTGGAGCCTGTCCTGGAACTAGCTCTTATAAACCAGGCTGGTCTCGAACTCACAGAGACCCGCCTGCCTCTGCCTCCCGAGTGCTGGGATTAAAGGCGTGCGCCACCACCGCCCGGCAAGGTTGGTCGTGTTCAAGATTCCATCTTGACCTCGACAGGAGAGCCCTGCTCTGGTGCCAGCATGCTGTGGACCTTCCAATACCTGGCAGGTACAGTTTGATAGCCATGACCGCCCACAGGATGGAAATACTAAATGGAGACTTCAGAAATTGCTAATAAGCTTAGCGCAGTATTCTGTTTCGAGTAGTGATGAAATCCATCCCTTGCCACCCACACCACCACACAGAAGGTACCTAGCAGATCCATCTTTGTGCAGTACCCCTGTCAGTCACTGAATGACACAACCATCCACAGAGAGCAAACAATACTAGGCCTCATCTGTGCTGTTTCTGCCTCTGCACATATATCCACGATAATTGAACTTACAAGTTGGGCACAGTGACTAACAATAAATAATAAGTCCATTATAACACTGTATTGTTAATAGTTATTTGAACTTATGAACTGTCTATTTCTGGAAATTTCTATTACTTTCACATGGGGTTGCTACAAGCAAATGTAAAAATAGAAACAAAAGTGGGGTGAGGGGACAGAGCCCTGTTAGCACAGTCCGCCCCACCAGGGACTCTGTGAAAGGAAGTGGGGGGACCAGAGCCCTGTTAGCACTGGAGGTGAGAAGCGTGCCCTTTGGATTACCTTCGCCACCACTTCCTCGTGGCTGGCGTTCTCTACGTTTTCTCCATTTACTTCAATCAAGTGGTCGTTGGCCAGGACACCCGCCTTCATGGCCACTCCTTGGGGTGTTATGTCAGTCAGGTACACACCCTTTTTACCTGAAGAGGAGTTGGAGAGAGATTCAGTTGCACGGAAAAGCTGCACGCCTGGCAATGAAGAGTTCCCCCTGGATACCTTCAGAGCAGACTCAAATCACCATCGGCCTCGGCTCTCAACTCAGTTACAGCTCCCAGCACGAGGCTGGGCACTGCTGTTTACCCAGCATGGGTCTGTTGGTGTGAAGAGCAATCCTCAGCCTGACTTAAGGAAAGGCAGGACTCCCAGTGACGAGCCGGTGAGATGACACAGAGGGCGATGGCAGCTGATGCCAAGTCTGACGACCTGGGTTCAATTCCCAGGTCCACAAAGTGGAAGACCAGACTCCTGCAAGTTGTCTTTGATCCCCACCCCATTTAGCATGGCATGCTCGCACGCGCACACACATACACATACATACATACACATACACACACACACACACACCAATTAAAAATAAATGTCTGGCGTTGGCATCTTGAACCAGAAACTACTGCTCCATATGCTTATCTTTGCATCTGTCGGATTAGATCCACTCCGCTCCTTCCCCTTTCGATGGAACCATCACACACTGCTGGAGTCCATAAACCTCTGCTGCAGCTGTGTCAAAGGAAGGAGGACGAGGGAGAGGATCACATGTGTGGCTTAGGTGCCAGCCCAAGGAAGTGCTCGTAACTCTTTCTAGACGCCAGCATTTCCGTCTGTTCCAAGGGCAGCTTTATGCAGCCACATGCGTTACTTGTAAGGAGGAGGAGGACCATATTGCCCATTAGAACACACGGATGGCGCCTCCCTGCGGCTCTCTCTGGAACAGAGTTAGAAGCACCTGTGATGGGGCTCGCCAGCTCTAGCCTTGTGGTACCTGGGTGCTCCATGCTCCTGGTCACCCGTGGCTGTGCTGAACTAAATTCCATGATGGGAAACTCCTCACCACCCCTAAAAGGTAACAAAAAGCCAGACCTTTCCTTGTTCTGGGCTCAGAGATAGCTCTAAAAGTGACTTCTGAAGAGGCTGCTCTAGCCCCACCCCCAACATCCTTCTCATGTTCATCCACTCATTAATTTTCTCATCTCGTTCATTCATTCATTTTCTCATCTCGTTCATTCACTCATCCATTCGTTTTTCTCTCTCTTCAGGCTTTAAGGGAAAGCCTGCCCTTCCCTTTAAGACCCCACCATGTTTGACTTTCCATATACTGTGTTATCCAGTGTTCCCCCTTCTGCCCCGAGCCCCCATCATGGCCTCAAGGCCCTCTCTCACTCTAGTAAACCTGAGTCCTGAGGCAATTATGTCAGCTTCCTCTCCAAACCAATTGCTGCTTGGTTTCTTTTACAGCCACCATTATCTTAGTTTGTCGTGAAGAAAACGTTCTCTCCCCACAGATGACAAACTGCCTTGCTGTAGGCGTCAGCACAAGCGCCAACTGAGTACACTGAATTTTGACTTTTTATCTGTGTCTGTGGATGAACACACACACACACACACATATACACACACACACACATACACACACACACACATACACACACACACATACACACACACACACATACACACACACACACATACACACACACACATACACACATACACACACACACACACCATACCATGCATGTGTTCTTCTCCTCCACCAAGGGGGGCTCTGGGGATTAAACCCAGGTCATCAGGCTGGGCAGCCAGCACCTTTACCAGCCAGCTCACCAGTCCCCTGCCTTTGTTTAACACTATTTTACCACTAATATATTTCTAAGAAATGTCAAGGTTCTCTGGCCCTCAACACCACTGGGTTTAATGGTCCAGATGTGAGGACTGTCTCTCATGGTTTTAATTTCTATCTCTTGCTAGAGGTCATGTAACCTCTGAAAACCATTTTAAACTGTCAAATGGTCTTCTCTATCTTCCACCAAACATGACTGGCCATCAGTTCTCTCCAGTCCCAGAGAGAATGTGGGCAGGGGCAACACTAGCTTTAAGTAATGATCAAACACTCACCTCATGGCTCTTTCTTGTAATGAACCTAATTTCTGAAAGGCAGTTATATGTCTAGATCTTTTCTGAACCTACTAACCTCTTCTGTTCAACAACTAAAGATGGAGCCAGCCAGCTAGCAAGATTCCTGATTCTGGCCAGTTTCCCAGGGGTAAACAAACACTAAAGAACTCCAGGCGACAATGCAGCATGGTACGGTCCTCTGAAACCGTAGAAACAGGACCTCTAGGACTTCCCGAGGACCGGGGATTCTCAAGTATGTCCTTTGCAGCATAGGTCAGGGACACAGCTTGGGACAATTGAGACTGGGCTTCGACTGAGAATGCTCTAATGTCACAGGAGGACAGGGTTTCCACAGCAGCTCTAGCAGCTCTGGGGTTGTGACATGGCAACAGATGCTCAAATATTTGTTGACTAAGTGAATGACCACTTGGCTTCTCTGGGCCATGAAAAGAGGTATCGGTCTCACCCAAAGGTAACTGAAAAACCTTATCCCCTCCATCTTCACCCTAAGGAAGCTAGAAAAGAACAATGAAGCCAGGCGATAGCGGTGCACACCTCTAATTCCTGTGCTCAGGAGGAAGGGGCAGGCAGATCTCTGTGAGTTCGAGGCCAGCCTGGTCTACAGCATGAGTTCCAGGACAGTTACATAGAGAAACCCTGTCTTGAAAACCAAGGGAATATGAAACAAAACAATGAAGAGGCACCAAGCCCTAGAACCCCGGCCTCGGGGCCAGCCTGGCAAACACTAGGGAGAGAGTGCCCAGCTCTCCTCTCAGGTCTCGCAGCTGTCCAAAGTCCAGATCTCTCTCTGTACAGCTGCAAAGAAAGGATTCATGCTGGAGACGAAGGAAGAGAATGGCATTGCTCACCTTGGATGGTTTTCAGAGAGAAGCCGAAGCTGTTGCCCTCCTTCACCAGGTAGCAGAGCCGTGGCTGGGCGCACGTCTCCACAGCCCCATTCATCACAGGACCTGGTTTCTTATCGTTCAAAGCCGGCTCCTTCTGGCTTTGGCCTAATTCTTTCAAGTCCACCTGTGTTTTTACAGCCTTCTCATAGGAGTCTCCATCCAGGACGAGCAGAGTCACGGAATTTCCACTCTTTCTCACCAGATCCACCACCTTCGAAGAAAGGGGAAGTGGTCAAAGGATACCATGTCCTGATCGCCACCCTCCTGCCCCCATCACCTGCAGGAGGAGGATGTGCATCACATGTCCCTAAAGGTCTGGCAGCTGATCTGATACCCATACCCTAAGCAGAGGAGTTCCGGACACCTTCACCCCCACACTCCCAATATATATGTATGTATATGTATACACACACACACACAGCGGAGGATTAGACTGAACCCTGGCACCGTGGGAATCTAGGAAGTCCTTACAAGGACTGGTCTTTCCAGAGATGAATGCTCTAGAGCAGTGGTTCTCAACCTGTGGGTTGCGACCCCCTTGAGGGATTGACCAACACTTCCACAGAGGCCATGTATTAGATATTTACAATTCCTAACAGTAGCAAAACTACAGCTATGAAGTAGCAACCAACATAATTTTATGATTGAGGGCAGCACAACATGAGGAACTGTATTAAAAGGTCTCAGCTTTAGGGAGGTCAAAAGAGCACAGCGGGGCTTCTCGGGTGCAGCCAAAGGGGAATGATGGCGAAGTGGAGCGTATAGTCACTGCACGAACGTGAAGAAGCTACGTCACCTGCACATGGCTGCCTCATCTGTGCAATCACACACGCCTCACAGGCTTGTGCTGAGGGCTGTAGCTTATTCAGAGAAAGCTGTCTAGCATGCAGCAAACAGGCAATGCATACTGTTACATAATAAGTTTTTAATTGATTGATCGGTTTTATAGTAGGGCATATGCCACAGCACAGGAACTCAGTTCTCTCCTTCCACCTCGCAGGTCCCAGGGATTGAACCCCTCGGGTCATCAGGCTGGCCACATAATACTTTCTACAGGTCTCAGTTCATCATAAGCAATTAGATTGCCCGCCATGAACCACTGGCATCCAGAGGAGAACCAAGCTCCACTGATCCCCAAACTCAGAGTGCACAGAGATGTGGAGCCAAAGAGGTGCCCGAACCCCAAGTATCCATTCACCTGCGCGTGCTCTTCCTTGTCAACAAAGACACCGTTGACCCTGAGAACTCTGTCCCCATCCAGGAGCCCTGCTTTCTCCGCTGGGCTCCCCTTCTCAATCACCCGGACCAGGTGGCCATCGGTGTCCTTCTCAATGCGCAGGAAGAAGCCATAGTTCTGCCCTTCTTGTTTGGACAATTTACACTCTCTGGGGTTGAAGGCAGAGGCCATTTCTGTGATGAAAAGCAAATGGGTAAATCCACAGACAAGGAAATCCAGTTGGGTGAAACCTGTGTCTCTGCTTGTCCGGATCCACTCTGTTGTGTGTCGTGCAGCAACGCAGGGGTTCCAGGGAACCTTTGCGCAGACCGTGCTCATAATTTCCAAACACATTCTCCAAGAATGGTCTTTTCACCTGCGTTTCGGACCCATGTGTTCAGCTGAGCACTTACCACAGGAGCTTTAGCTTCAGTGGCTCCAACCACACTCACCTTTGTCCCCTGTCCCAAAGAGGTTCAGTCTGAAAACATGTGATCCAGGAGGTTTAGGAAGCCAAGTCTACCTTATTTTAATTACCAGACAGAATAATAGACTTCCTTAGGGCATGTGCTGGGGTTGGTGGTGGTGGTTGTAGTCATGGGGTGTGTGTGTGTGTGTGTGTGTGCGCGCGCGCGCACGCGCATGCACATATGTGTAGAAATCAGAAGTGTTGTCAGGTGTCTTTCTCAATCCCTCCCCATCATATTGATTGAGACAGATTCTCTCAATGGACCCAGAGCGCACAGCTCTGACTGTAGTAGCTGGCGAGCAGGTCCAGCCGTCCTCCGTCTCTGCCTCTTCGGTGTGAGGACTGCAGACACACACCACAGACTTTCACAGGGTTTATGGGGCTCCAAACTCCTGTCCCAGAGCTCACACAAGCGCTTTAATGAATAGGTCTGTCTTCCCAGCCCCCAGAAGTTTCCTTAAGACATTCTCACACTTGTGCTCGCTCACGGTATCTGATGAGTCTGTCAGCTTCTAGCCCGTGAATAAGAGGAACTACATGCTGCCTTTCAAATCTGGGGAAATAGCTTTTTCATAATTATATTTTTAAAACAAAATGTTCTGCGGGGGGGGTGGGGGTGAGGGGGGCTGGAGAGATGGCTCAGCGGTTAAGAGCACTGTCTGCTCTTCCAGAGGTCCTGAGTTCAAATTCCCAGCAACCACATGTTGGCTCACAACCATCTGTAATGAGATCTGGTGCCCTCTTCTGGCCTGCAAGTATACATGCAAGCAAAACACTGTATATGTAATAAAGATTTAAAAAAAATGTTCTGCGGGGTATCCTTCTAAATATGTGCTGATTTTATTGGTTGATGAATACAGCTATTTCAGCCAATGGCTTAGCAAAGTCAAGCCAGGTGGGAAATCCAGATAGCTAAGTAGGTAGGTAGGTAGATAGATAGATAGATAGATAGATAGATAGATAGATAGATAGATAGATAGATAGATAGATAGAACAGGCAGAATCAGAGATGCTACATAGTTGCTGAAGGAGTAACATCATGCCAGTAAGCCACAACCCTGTGGCATGCACAGATTAATAGTAATGAGTTAATTTAATAGTTAGAGCTAGCCAGTAAGAAGCCTAAGACATTGGCCAAACAGTGCTGTAATTAATAGAGTTTCTGTGTGATTATTCGGGTCTGGGCAGCTGGGAAACAAAAGTGCAGTCTCTGTCTACAAAAATGCGTGCATGTCATCATGCTGTGCAAGAGCTAAGAGATACAGGACAGCACAAGGAAGGGACCTGGGGAAGAAGGGATGGGCTGGGGAGAAAGAGGACCAGCTCCATGGAGAGATGACTTCCCAAGAAGAGCAGGGCTAGTGGGAATTGGGTGAGACAGGACAGGGCAAGGCAGACTTCAAACAACAGGAAGGAAGGAAGGAAGGAAGGAAGGAAGGAAGGAAGGAAGGAAGGAAGGAAGGAAGGAAGGAAGGAAGGGGAAAGGAAAGGAAAGGAAAGGAAGGAAGAAAAGAAAAGAAAAGAAAAGAAAAGAAAAGAAAAGAAAAGAAAAGAAAAGAAAAGAAAAGAAAAGAAAGGGGAATAGGGAGGGGGAGAGATGAGGAGGAAGAGAGGGGGAGAGGAGAGAAGCCAGGCCTCAGACTAATTGTGTTAGTAATGCAATAGAAAATTTGGCGCAGCCCTGGCTGGTGCAAACACAGTTGGGGCACACAACAAAAACATGTGAAAGAGGGTCTTGGGAAGTAGGGGTTCAGCAGCAGAGAACAGGAGGGTAACCAGGAGACATGATCAAAATACATGGCATATACACCTGAAACTGTGCAACAATACATGAGATTGGGAGGAAGGGACGAAAATGGCCATGGGTGGTCCCGAAGTTTCTAGTCAGAGTAAGGGTACCCAAGACAAGATGCCAATGGCAGAATTAGGGCTCTCCCCCCACATAAGGCCATTTCTGTCTCCACCCATCCTGCTTCTCCTGTTTTGTCGCTACAGGGAAGAGCCTGGGTCAGCCAGAGGAGAAAAGGAACAATGTGTGAACAACGGTTGGGTCCTCACTGCTAAGGGAAGTGGGCCAACTGCTAGGGGCTCCAAGGCCTCCTGCTCAGCCTATGCTTTCAGAGGAGAGTGGGAGTGGGGGCAGCCCAGCAAAAGGCTGGCATATGAAGCAAAGGGCCGAGGTAGCTGCGGCCAGCTCCTTCAGTTGTCTTCAGGGCACAGCTCCCGCTTGTGAGCACATCCCTTTGCTCTGGAAGGACAGGAAGAGGCGACTATATAAGACATGGAGGGGCAAAATGACAGACAACAGTACGCTTGCAGGCTCCCTAGAAGCCTTGCTGTGGCCACTCAAAATGTGTTAGGCCTTGGTTCCCACAGAGCAGGGCAGAACGAGCAGACAGGAAGAGCTCCGCTACCTATGACTCGGTGCCTCAAGCTTTCTCTTCTCTCTCTGCAAAGCTGAGTGTGAAAATTTCTGTGGTCAAAAAAACCCAAGAAATGGCCCCATCAGGCACCTGGAGGAGAGAAGAGTGAAGCCGCGGATACGGGTGGTTGTCTTCACAGCTTGGGAGAGCACAGCAGCTCCTCACATCAAAGGCACAGCCCGGAAAGGGCCCCTCGGGGAGGAAGGAGCCAAGGGCAGCCAGCACCAGCCGGCTCTCCTCACTTGCCCACCTCTAGTCTTGTTCTGACTTTGGCTTTTCAGCTGCTCTTTCTGATCAGCCTGTGCACACCATCTGTTTCCCAGCACATGCGAGCTCCTCTCTAGGCCTCGTCAGTTTTGAGCTCCACAGGGCTGGAAAGCCTTGAAGGCTTCCGTCATCCCTCTTAGTTCCTCCAGGTAAACAGTGGGCAGCCTCATCCCCAGGCTTCCGATTCAGAATGTGCCTGTACAGCCAGAATAAAGGGTGCTGGGTTCTGTGCGTTCATCAAAAGAAGCAGCTGTGTTTTTGGTGGACAGATGAATGTTTGCTTTTAAGGCATTTACCTTAAAACGCAGCTGTCTCACACCCTGGGTTGGCCACCACAGGATCCCTCCTTTCTTCCTCTGTAGGCCAAAGAGGAAATGTGAAATCCCTCCCCACTGGGGATGTTTTCCCATCTCCCTGGAGACCCAAAGGCTCGACAGGCCAGAAAGACGTGAGTTTACTCTTTCTTGGCACAATCTCAAGCTGTGTCTGGTTTGGGCGGCTGTTCAGAGTTTCTAACAGCCAGTCTGAGAACAGTGAGACCTGTGGCTGAGGCTTTGAAGAGACTCGAGACTCGGGTGCACAAGGTCACCGTTTTTTCCCACGGCTATGGCTAAAGTCAGGTTAGAGCCAGTTCAGAGCAACAGCAATTCTGAAATGCCATCATGCCTACAGGGAGAGGTCAGCACTTCTAGCTCTGTCCACTTCCTGCCATGCCTGCCATTACAGTGACCCAGTCACTAACAGATTAGTGCTGGTCCCTCCAACAGCAGGTGTCCCCCACATAGATTAGTGGATACCATCACCCCAACCAAGCCACCCAAAACTCCAAATTCCTGGTCTTACATGGGACCGCCTGGGCAAAAACCTCTTTCCATTATAGTATTTAAGAGCGTCAATTCACTTTAGCTCCACTATTCCACCTCCATTCCTCTTTCTATCTAGTCCACATCCTGGTTTTATGTAGCTCCTGCATCAGTCAGGGCCTCAGGTCTGTGTTGCTGCTTCATGGAGATGTCTGGACTCCAAGCTTTGACCTAACCAGGACACTGGGCTTAAGGATCTGTTTCCTGTTTCTTCAACCCCCAGCTCATCTACTTCTTGATGAAGAAATCTAAGGGCCAGATCTTGATGGTGGGTGTGTAGGTAATTAGTGAAGACTTAGAGATCTCTAGACTATCCCAAAGCGGCTCTATTCCCAATTATCAAAATACTGGAGATGAAAGGAAGCCATGACTCCTGTCTGAACTGACACGGAAAAGTCAATTCTTGGCAACCAAGTTGTTTGTGTGTGGAAAAACAATAAAGTCTCTGGCCAGGCAGATAGCAAGAACCAAGGCCCTGGCCAGGCAGACAGCAAGAACCAAGGCCC
>JABTXL010006431.1:1601509-1621269 GCA_025134845.1 Neodon shergylaensis
CCAAGGCCCTGGCCAGGCAGACAGCAAGAACCAAGGCCCTGGTCAGGTAGACAGCAAGAATCAAGGCCCTGGCCAGGCAGACAGCAAAGGCACAGAGGTGTTTATCTATCACTCTTTCTGATAACATTACTCTCACCTTCAGACTTCATTTTCTTCCAAACAATTGGATTCTTCCTCTCAAGAATGAATGATACACCAAGGTCCAGAAGAAAATCTCAGAGCATTTTGCACATTAGAAAGGCGAGAAAATGAACACAGATGCGTTAGGGGGCTCTTCTGCCGGGGGTCAGAGTAGAAAGGATTCAAACTACTAGGCTTTTCCCACAGAAAAGCAGTCACTGACAGGGCCAGAAGACAGCTCCTGAGCCCAAGGCCCAAACAACCAGCAGGTCCAGCTTTGCTGGCCTCAGTTTGTGTGTCTGAGGCTGGAAGCTGACGGACTGTCCATGAGGGCTATTTGGAGGAAGGTAAGGAGCTGTTATCACTGTTCCTGCTGGGAGTGGGTTTGTGGGAAGGCCTGTCTGTCCTGTCAGACTGCTCCACGCAAAACTCCATCTGAAGCCTCTGTTCCAAGATAATGTTTCATGTGGGTGGAAATGCCCTGCTAAGAAATGTCACAGGCTTGAATGTGCATGAGCCAACCCAGGCCAAAGTGGGGAAAGAGGTGTTCAAAGTCCTTTAAACATCAGCTGCGTGATCTCCTGAAAGGATTCGAAAATCTTAGCTTCAGTGGAAACCTGACAGGAACACAGACTGTGCTCCAGACAGAGACAGGAAAGTGGGATTCCCCGAAACATTTCAGGCTCAAAAGCACAAGAGCCTTTCTGTGAATTCGAGGCCGGTCTGGTAAACAGAACTAGTTCCAGGACCGCTGTTACACAGAGAAACCCTGTCTTAAAAAAAACAAACAAACAAAAACAACAACAACAACAAGAGTCAGGTCACATAAGGGTTCAGAGCTGAGTGTTGGCTCTTGCCTTTCGAGCGTGAGGACCCGAGTTGGATCTCTGGTGTGGTGGTTTGAATAGGAATGACCCCCAAAGACTCAAGTGTTTGAATGCTTGGTCCATGGGGAGTGATGCTATTGGGTATGGGTTGGAGTAGGGGTGGTTTTGTTAGAGGAAGCATATTACTAGGGGGTGGGCTTTCAGGTCTTAGAAGCTCGAACCCGGGTTCAGTAGTTGGCTATCTCTTCCTGCTGCCTGCCGGTCCAGATGTAGAACTCTCAGCTCCTTCTCCAGCACCACGTCTGCCTGCATGCCGCCATGCTCCCCTCCATGATGATAACGGACTGAACCTCTGAACTGTAAGTAGACCCAATTAAATGCTTTCCTTTATAAGAGTTGCTGTGGGGACAGTGACTTCCTTCAGAGCAACCCCAGGCAGCAACCTCTGCAGGAGTAGGTACAAGGGAGCCACCACACAGGGAGCAGGCCAGAGCCAGAGACCTCAGCTGGAGCAGATTCTAGCCGTGGACCTCTGCAAGGGCAGGTCTGAGCCAGTGACCTCTGCCAGAGCAGGCCCAAGGCAGCAACCTCAGTGGGAGCAGCCCCAACCAAGCAACCTCCCTGGGAGAAGGCCCAAACATCCCTGGGATTGCAGAGCTACCCCCTCTCCAGCACAGAGCAACCCCCGGTAACAACCAGTGACCTCAGGGGTAACTGGAACCCTGGCCCTGACTGCACCATGAGGAGCAACCATCTGAGCCTTGGATCCACTGGCACCTGGAAGATTGATCACCAGAGTCACAGACAGCCCCAACTACATCAATCAGAGAAAAGAAGGGTTGACAAGGTAAGAACACATTCAACACCCCAAAGATCAACATGATGCCAACAAAAACTAGTGGCCCTAAAACAGCAAGAACCAAATATAGATGAAGCAGAAGAAAATGGCCTAAAAAATAACTTTAGGAAAATGTTTGAAGCCCTTAAAGAAGAAATGAAAAATTCCATCAAAGAAATAGAGGAACAGGCAAACAAAAAATTGAAAGAAATCAACAAATCCCTTAAAGAAAACCAAGAAAAAACAATTAAACAGATGAAAGAAACTATTCAAGACATAAAAACCTTAATAGAAACAATAAAGAAAACACAAACTGAGGGAATTATAGAAAAGGAAATTATGAGAAAATTATGAATCACAAATGCAAGCATAAACAGCAGAATACAAGAGATGGAAGAGAGAATCTCAAACACTGAAGATACAATACAGGAAATAGACTCACTAGTCAAAGAAAACATTAAATCTAACAAAAGCTTAACACAAAATATCCAGGAAATATGGGACACCATGAAAAGACCAAACCTAAGAATAATAAGGATAGAAGGAGAAGAAATCCAACTCAAAAGCACAGAAAATATATTTAACAAAGTCATAAAGGAAAACTTTCCCAACCTAAAGAAAGATATGCCTATGAAGATATAAGAAGCTGACAGAACACCAAATAGACTGGATCAAAAAAAGTCCCCTCACCACATAATAATCAAAACACTAAATATACAGAATAGGCCTGGAGGGATGGCTCAGCCGTTAAAGCTAGGCTCACAACCAAAAATAAATATACAGAATAAAGAAAGAATATTAAGACCTGTAAAAGAAAAAGGCCAAGTAGCATATAAAAGCAGACCTATCAGAATTACACCTGACTTCTCAATGGAAACAATGAAAGCCAGAAGGTCCCAGTCAAGCGTTATGCAGACATTAAGAGACAATGGATGCCAGCCCAGACTACTATACCCAGCAAAGCTTTCAATCACCATAGATGAACAAAACAACAAGATATTCATGACAAAATGAGATGTAACCAATACGTAGTCACAAACCCAGCCCTACACAAAGTACTAGAAGGAAAACTCCAAACCAAGGACGTTGGCTACATTCACAAGACAATTGATGGTCTCACAACAGCAAATCACAAAGAAAGGAAAAACACACACACAATAACATCACCAGCAACAAAAACTAAATTAACAGGAGATAGCAATCATTGGTCATTAATATCCCTTATATAAATGGACTCAATTCACCTATAAAAAGACACAGGCAACAGATTGGACACAAAAACAGAATCCATCCTTCTGCTGAATACCAGAAACATACCTCAACCTCAAAGACAGACATCACCTTAGAGTAAAGCATTGAGAAAAAAATTCCAATCAAATGGACCCAAATATCAATCCACACACCTATGAACACCTGATTTTTTGACAAAGAAGCAAAAAAATATAAAATGGAAAAAAGAAAGTATATTCAATGAATGGTGCTGACGTAACTGGATATCAACATGTAGAAGAATGAAAATAGATCCACATCTATCACCATGCACAAAACTCAAGTCCAAATAGATCAAAGACCTCAACATAAAGCCAGCCACACTGAACCTCATAGAAGAAAAAGTGTAAAGTACACTTGAACGCATTGGCACAGGAGACCACTTCCTAAATATAACCCCAGTAGCACAGACACTGAGAGAGACAATTAATAAATGGGACCTCCTGAAACTGAGAAGTTTCTGTAAAGCAAAGGACACAGTCAAAAAGACAAAATGACAGCGTACAGAATGGGAAAAGATATTCACCAACCCCACACTGAACAGAGGTCTGATCTCCAAAATATACAAAGAACTCAAGAGATTGGTCATCAAAAGAACAAATAATTCAATAAAAAATGGGATACAGACCTAAACAGAGAATCTAAAATGGCTGTAAGATCTTAAGGAAATTCTTAACATCTTTTAGAGAAATGCAAATCAAAACAACTCTGAGGTTCCATCTTACACCTGTAAAAATGGCCAAGATCAAAAACACTGATGACAACTTATGCTGGAGAGGTTATGGGGTAAAGGGAACACTCCTGCATTTCTGGTAGGAGTGCAAACTGGTACAGCCACTTTGGATTTCAGTGTGGTGATTTCTCAGAAAATTAGGAAACAACCTATCTCAAGATCCAGTAATACCACTTTTGAGTATGCTTAATCATACCACAAGGACACGTGCTCAATTATGTTCATTGAAGCATTGTTTATCATAGCCAGAACCTGGAAACAACCTAAATGGCCCTCCACCAAAGAACAAATAAGGAAAATGTGGTACATTTACACAAAGGAGTATTACACAACAGAAAAAAATGACATATTGAAATTTCCGGACAAATGAATGGATCTGAAAAACATCATATTGAGTGAGGTAACCCAGATCCAGGAAGACAAATAACATATGTACTCACTCATAAGTGGCTTTTAGACATAAAGCAAAAAAAAAAAAAAGAGTTGCCATCATCAAGATGTCTCTTTGCATCAATAGTAGCAACAGAAACCCTAAGACACCTGGACCCACTGATATGATAACAAACATTTGCAACCCCAGAGCTGGGAAGGTGGAAACAGGCAGAATCCTGGAGTTCATCAGTCAGCCAGCCTGCTCCAGACCAGTGAGGGGCTCTGCCTCAAAAAAAAAATCACTGAGGGTTAACCCCATCTCCATATGCACACACTCATACATGTGCACGGCACATGTGCTTAGATGCCAAAAAGAAAAATCTATTTTTTTGTTTAATTCCTGTGAGCCTCTGCCTCCCGCGTGTTGGGATTAAAGGCAAGAGCCACCACTTGCGATCTTTTGTTGTTGTTGTTTGGTGGTGCTCAGGTTCAAACCCAAGGCCCAAGCTCTACCAAGAAAGGAGCTGAGTATAAGTAGCAAACCCTAGAGACGTAAGATCAAGAGTCAGAGCATCCTCTCCTCACCCCTGGGAGTTGTCCAGCCCCACCCAAACATGCCAGGTGCCTCCATCTGTGTGAGAGACAGGCCAATCAAGGCTATATAAACCCAACGGTCATCAGGCGTCACTAATGGTAATAAATCATGACTGTGAAGACCCAGTGCTGGGCTAGACAGAAGCCCCAGTGGTGAAGAGCACGGCTGCTCTCCCAGAAGACCCGGGTTCAGTTCCCAGCACCCACATGGCAGCTCACACCATCTGCAGCTCCCGTTCCAGGGGATCTGATGCCCTCTTCTGGCCTCCAAGGACATCAGGCATGTGTGTGGTTCACACGCAGACGTACATGCAGGGAAAACAGTCACACACACAAGATTAAATGGTTCAATGACAGGTATGGGGTACCATCTCAGCGCTCACGGCCACCCACAAATTGGATCTCAATCTCAGTTGCCCTTTAGAATCACCTGCACAGAGTCATAAAAATAGATACTTAGTCCCCACCTCACATCTTTGGGCACAGACTTTTAGGCAGACATTCAAAACTAGCCTTTGAAATCATGCCATGGTACTTGACTCCTTTCCCCTCAAGGACAGTTCTCCTGGGTCACAGAAGAATGTCATGCCTGGATGAACTATTAACGTTACCCAGAGCTCACCTTCACCTTTACTCCCTTAAGAAGCCCTGGAGACAGTCTGGCTGCAAGAGGCCCTTGGTCACCCTAGCAGTCCTCAAGATCCAGCTCTGTCTAGAGTGCGTGCCTGATCCCAGTGGCTGGAGCAGGCACCCTACAGTCCGTGTCTGTTGTCTTCCTCCCCGCTTGACAGTTCCGAGCAGTTCTGAGTCAGGCAGACATTGAATCAAACAGTTGAAAACTATGTTTAACTTCTGGATTTCGATAGAACTCTTATGCCGGCCCCAAACCTAACTGTCTTAAGAGCTAGGCAGGCTTTGTTGTAGACACCTTTAATCCCAGCACTCAGGAGGCAGAGGCAGGCAGAACTCCGAGTTGAAGGTCACTTGGTCTGTGTAGGGCATTCCACACTACCTTGGGTTATATATTAAGACCCTGTGTTGCGGGGGGAGCTAAGGACACCCCTCCTCCCTCACCCAGCTGCACTCAAGTCTGAGAAACCCAGCCAGACCTGGGGAAAACTGACCACTGTAGCCCTACTTCAGCCTCTTGCCACATCCCTGTCTCTTTCTCCTCCATAAAGCTCCTCCAGTCAGCGTGCTCAGGCAGGGGATGTCTGTCTGTCTAGAACGGCGAATGTAACCCCTTCAGTTCTCCACTAAACATCAAGAGAGCTCACTACCCCACACCCAGGTCATGTGATTGCACCATGTCCACCCTATACTAACATATAAAGCACCCAGTTCTCAAGGGACTTCGGGGTCAGTTAGGTTACGGGAAATGGCTGGTAGAAAGATAATTCCCAGAGGCTGGAGAGATAACTCAGTAGTTCAGAGCACTCACTGGCTGTGCACGCAGAGGATCTGGGGTTCAATTCCCAGCACCCACATGATGGTTCACAACTGCCTGTAGCTCCAGTTCCAGGGGATCTGACACTCTCTCCTGGTGTCCATGGATACCAGACATGCATGTGGCACATGGACATATATGCAGGCAAAATAACCATACACATGAAATAAAAGGAAAAGAAAAAAATATTTACCACTACAAACAAAGTATACATGTGTAAGAGCTACACGTTGGGACAAATTAAGGAATACTTCACGAATTAATGAGGATTTGGCTTTGACAACAGATGGCCAAGATTTCAGTGGCATCCGAGGTAGATGGAGGCTGTTTCAGACAGAGAGTGGTCTGCTTACCAGGCCATGGGAAAGTCCGTGGGCATGCTTAAGGAGGAGCTCAAAATCAAACCAAAGAGAGCTTGCCAGTGGCAGACATGGAAGAACTTCATGTCCAGCCAACGGTATCTGGCCATGGCCTGATGGCGCAGGGCCCACTCGGCGTGTTTAAACAGAGGGACAGTAAGGTTAGAGTTGGGCTCAGGATGGATTTGGTGGAGTGGACTGGAGCAGACACCCTGGAGGCAGGCCAGGAGGAGGCTGTCGCAGTGATCACAGAGGCGGTAAGGGCGGGTTGTCACAGAAAGGGGCGGGTGGCGGACCTAAGCAATCGGCTGCATTCATTCAACCCTGTCCCTTCGTATTTCTCCACGCTGAGATGGCATCAGACAGAGCACGTGCAACAACAGTGAGGTGTCACAATGCGTCCCCTGCCAGGACAGCTTGCAAGGAGGAGCTGTGGGAATGAGCACGTGGTACCCAGACCACACACTTCTCCCCTGCTCCCTGCTGGCTCTCACACTGGTGCCCTCAAGCCCTGCTTAGCCTGGCTGCTTCTCCGTGAGGGGCCAGTTTTTATAACTCGCCTTGAATTTCTTACCCTACCCAGTCTATTCTACTAATTAACTATGATATTTGCTCCACCTCCCAGCTAGAGACTCCCTTTCCAGTATGGACTGAATGGGGGCCCTGCCTCTGAACCTGAACATTGACCATGATGTTAAAGGGACAATTAAAGTTAAACCTGGTCATGAAGAGGAGACCAATCTGGTAGGACTGCTATCACTAGGGTGAGATGCTGAGGATGACCTCTCACTGGGGAAAAAAAGATCATGAAGATACAGCAAGGTGGCCCTTATGAAAGCTGAGGACAGGGGCCTCAGAGGGCCCAACCCTAACAGCATCTTTGTCTTATTCTTCTGGCCTCTAGACCGTCTAGAAAATGACATTCCGTAGAATTCTATTACAGCAGCCCTGTCACCTGCCTCCTGAGGGTTGACTCAAGGGACACCAGCATGGCACAGTCTTCGACAGGCACGGTGACACACAGTTGTGACTGCCATGTTCGGAAGGCTTATGAGGAAGAGCATGAACGTTTGTGGCTGGCCTGAGCTGCATAGTGAGACCTTGTTCCATAGAAATACGATGGTACAACTGAGGAATAGGATAGCAAGGTTGGGTTGCGTTGTGTTTAAATCAGGGGCACAGCTCCGGTAGCTCTGGTGACTGGAACCAGAGTCCTACTCCAGGGCAGTCTGTGTGGGTGTGCCAAGTGAAGCCACTTGGGGAGACTGTGACAGGAAGAGAGATTAGGGTAAAGCCTCAGGGAATTCCTAGCAAAAAAATCAGCAGAAACCCCAGGCTATGGTGCCATGCCGAGAGGAATTCCAACCTCAGACACATACCAATGCCAAATGATGCCAAGAACAAAACCAGGGAAGGCCGCCAAGCTGAGACACCACAAGGCTAGGGAAGCAAGAGGGTACTGAACAACAGAGACACAGACACGTCTCGGAGCGGAACGGCAGCCGGGAAAGAAGCTGACACTTGCTCCCTTTCGTTGTTGCTGTTGTTCTGAGACAAGGTCTCACTTAGCCTTGGCTAACCTAAAACTCACTAGGTAGACCAGGCTGACCTTGAATTCAAAGACCTGCTTGTCACTGCCTTCCTAGAACTGGGATTAAAGGCGTGTGTCACCATGTTCAGCCCACTGTTTTCAAATGTATTTTTTTAAATTTTTTGTTTTTATATGGGATGCTGTTCTGCCTGCATGTGTGTGTGTCTGTCTGTACATACGCCATGTTCACGCAGTGCTCTTGAAGGCCAGAAATGGGTGTCAGATCCCCTACGACTGCAGATACAGATGGCTATGAGCCGCCGTATGGGTGCTGGGAATCGAACTCAGATCCTCCGGATGAGCAATCAGTGCTCTTAACCATCTCTCCAGCCCCAGCTGCTGCCATTTTAAGAAAATTGTCAGCATGAGGGATGATATGGAGAACACAGGAAGTGAGTTAGCTCTGATGAGACAGAATACTCTGCCAGTGAACAGGGAGAAGTAGGGTACGGGGGAGGCGGAGCAGATAATGAAGACGACAGAGACCATTTCAATCCATCCTGAGAAGTGGCTGAAGAGGTAGAAAATCGGGAACTTTGGGAATGTGAAGCCACAGTGTCACATCAAGATACACAATGGGGTCAAACAGATAATCCAGAGAAGACTATGGCTGGGTAGACAGCCACCACGAGGGAAGACATGGCGAGCTAAGCCTGCCCATCTCTCAGAGGACTCTGCAAGTCTAGGTTTGTATAAAATGCTCTCGTTTTTAAAGATTTTGCATCCGTCTCAAACTTTTAAGAAAGAACATGGAAAACCCAACCAAACAGAGCCCGTGGGTTGGCAGCTTGTGCAACCATGTCTGGAATGTCACAAGCAGTATTACTTCGCTGTAGGGAACCAGGAAACAGGTTTAAATAATCATGGATCCTATATAGAAAATGCAGTTCGGTGAGCATTGGCGTTTTCACCATAATAGACGCCAGGAGCAAGGAAGGGATGGGGGTGCTGGCCAGCAATGTGGCACGAGCTTGTCATGCCGGGGTTCTTGGACATGGCCACCAGCATAAAGAAAAATGACAGAACTAAGAGTATCTTTCACCCTAGCTGAGGTTTGACTTTTAAAAGCAGGAGGCTGGCTGGTGAGGATTCTAGCCTGAGGATCAGCCCAGAGCAGGGTGATAGAGGGCAGAACCAATGTGAACTAGGAGTGAGCAAGAACCAGGAAAGTGGGAGCAGGAAGATGGGGAGGAAGGGCGACCTAAGGCAGTACTCTCTAAGTGAGTAAGGAGATGTCCGGGACAAATGACCAAACCCTTTTCCCTAAGGTTTATGGAAACAGAAAAGCCAGCCCCACTCCGCCTAAAGGCACGGATAGAAAAGCCCAGAAATGGATGTTCCCTAAGTCCCAGCGCCATCATTCTTTTCCAAGGAATCAACTTGCTGTTGGTGATTTAAGGGATTCATTTTTTTTTCTTTTTGTCAGTGGTGAGTGGGAGGAAAAGATTGAATGTATTTTCAATTCAACGGGGAACCTTTTCAGAGACAGGACCTCCCCTGTGTAGTCTAGGCTGTCCTTGGACTTAGGGATCCAACTGCTGGCCTTAAAGGCAGCACGCAGCTTCAACAGGGAACTCTTAATTTCTACCCATTTTGGGAACCTAAGGAACAAGCCAGAAATGCCCAAATACAGACATCAAACTTGGGGTAGGAGTGGTTGAGATGTCATGAAGGTCCCTTAGAGCAGACTAGTTCCTGTCCAGGGAGCCCATAGCCACAGCCATGCGCAACTAATAATGTGTGCTTTTCTCTCCACCTCCACACGACATTCTACTTGGGTAAAGCACAATAGGAAGGAGCAGAGTTAAACCTAGCTCTATCTAGTTTTGAATCCCAGGTCACCCCTTGCTAACCGTGAGGATGTAGGTGAAGATGGTGGTACCCTTGATGAAGACAGTGGCGCTCCAGATGATGTTAAAATCTCCGGAACAGGGGCTGGAGAGATGGCTCAGCGGTTAAGAGCACTGGCTGTTCTTCCAGAGGACCCGGTCAATTCCCAGCACCCACAGACAGCTAACAACTGTCTGTAGCTCCAGTTTCTGGGGATCTGATACCTTCACACCAATTCACATAAAATAAACTTAAATAAATTATTAAAAAAAATCTCTGGAGGGCTGGAGAGATGGCTCAGCGGTTAAGAGCACTGACTGCTCTTCTAGAGGACCCGGGTTCAATTCCCAGCACCCACATGGCAGCTCACAACTGTCTGAAAATGCAGTTCCATGAGATCTGCCACCTTCACACCAATGAACACAAAGTTAAATAACTCATTAAAAAAATAATGAGAGCTGAAGTTTTTTTAAAAAAAAATCTCTGGATCACAGAGTCTAGAGCAAGGATGCCCACGCCACAGGAGCCATTAGCCCTGACCTCTGGTGGGAGACCCGACACCCAACACAATGGCATCTGTTGTGGGGGAGAGTGGGGACTGGAGAATGAGCAGGCACCATGATCATCCGGCAAGGCCAGAGGTTCTCCTTCTACTCTCTCCTGATAGTCTCCGCAAAGCTAATCTTAGCCGCTGGGAAGAGCGGATGCCTCTCTTCCCAGGGAACCGCTCAGACAATGCTGAGAGTTGCCCTGACCTGGGAGTATCTGTCAGTCTGTGTATCAAAGGCTCCAGCAGAGCCTCCAGACTGAGCTGAAGTTCTCAGCATAGTCCCAGCCAGAACATATGAGCTCAAAGTAGAAGACAACAACCAGGGACCTGCAGAGCCCAAGGATGGAGGAGCTGGAGTGAGTGAAACCCTACTTTATACACTGCTATCTGGACCACGTGTGGACCATGGTCACCAGGGAGTACTCAGGGAATGGGTCCACTCAACCAGAAAGCATCATCAAATTTCCAAAGATTTGATAAAGGACGTAGGATCAACAGGAATTCTGCCTATAGGTGGGAAAATGTGGGCTCCGGCCAGCAATGGGCTCAGGAATGACAGCCCCAAGGGCTGCCTTCTTTGCGTGTGTGCTGGTCTGGGTGTGGCAGGACTTTTACATGAGCGTGGTAATGCCCTACTATTAGTCACACGTACCCAGTCTCACCTGCATCTTATCTAACAGTAATTAGAAATCAATTGTGTGATAGAATTCCAGGGATAGCAGAGCGTCTCCCCGAAGGCACCTATATAAACACCTGCTTCAGGAAGCAGTTTTACTGAAAGATAAGGGCTCACAGGTCAGCTGGTGAATAATGTTTAACCTGGTCACTAAGCCTATGGAAGGGTCCTCCATGATAGAACCCAGGACAGACGCATGATCGAACCAATTGTCCGTCTCACTGAGGCAGAAGCAGGTGGGGGAAGCAGGGCCTATCTGGCCACATCGAATCTAGCCCTGATTCACCTTCACTGACCTCCATGACTGTCAGAAAACCTGTGCACATCAGTGAGAAGGGAGCTAACACTCCCACGAAGTTAAACCGGGTGCAGCAGCCGACTTGTACCTGAGAAGATCACTCATCCTTGCATCCGCACACACCTATGTGACCCGAAAAAGAAGTCACCAGACTTCTGTTAGAAAAAATATAGTTGGTGGGCATGTGGGGGTTAAGTCCAAAATTGCAGACAGGTTGTGAATTTCCGATGTGGTCAACCCTGGCAAAGGACTTCCCGCCCAGACAACCGCATCCCTCTCTGGCAGAGCCTCGCACAGGCTGCTTCTGCTAAGGACATTAAATGAAATCATGGTGGGGGGGCTGGAGAGACGGCTCAGCAGTTAACAGCTCTTGCTGTTCTTGCAGAGGACCCGAGTTCAGTCCCAGCACCCCCATGTGACTCACAACCATCTGTAATTCAATTAACGTCCTCTGAGTCCCATGGGCAACCGGGCACATACGCAGTGCATGTACATACATGCAGGCAGAATGCCCATACACAAAACGTAAGCAAACTTTAAAGAAAGAGGAAGAAGGCATACTGTAGCTCAGCTGACACTGACAAGAGGATCTCTGGCAAGCAAGACACAAAAGTGCTTTGATTTCATCCTTCAAAAACCACTCACCTAGAGCACAGCTTAAGATTTTGGTGCAGGTGGCAGATCTTAGGCCACCAGGGCTCCTGCTTTGAAAAGCAAGACCTGTGGAAATTCAACCAGTCAAGTATATTTACATGACTAATCCCAAAGCAGAAGGGAAAGGGAGGCCCTAAAACACAGGTTAGCTAGCTGTCCTTCCCCACTGTGACAGTTGATGATTGGTCTTAGCTGGGGATAGATTTAAAATGCAAAGAATTCATGGAGGCATTCCATGGAGAATTATCTAGAGAATAGTGATGACAGGCCCAGGAAGTAATTTTTATCTCTCCTTTATGATAAAGAATAAAATTTCTTTTATCAAAGGTCATTTGATCTGCCGGTACCTAGTATCCTCCGTATCGCAGGCTCCATAAATGATATTTTGTACTGTATGGCAGGCAGGACTCCAGTCTGGGAGTTCAATGCCCCCCACAATTTAATTGCTTACCTAAGAGTTTCAGGGGCTGGGAGAGAGGTGGAGTTAAAATTGTGAGAACACGACAGAGGATGCCCTCACACTGTTGATGGGACTAACACCCGAAACAGCTAAGGTCTCCTGGAGGTCAGCTGCAATGAGGGTTTCTCCCAAAAGCAGTGCCACACTTGTCTTGGTGCAGGATCTCACGCAGCCCAGCTTACCGTCAGATGCAGACTCTTTTGCTTCTCCCTGACTAGCGACCACAGGCGTGGTATATGTGGCACTGGGGACCAGGTCCAGGGGCTAGTGTATGCTGGGTGAGGGCACTACCCAGTTCCTATACTTGCTTTTCTACTCCCTTACCTTTTCCATACGCCTGATCTATTAGTGGAGTCTTCCTGCCTCTAGATAAACTTTTTGACCAGTCTTCAAAAGTAGAGATTCCTGCTGAGGCATCAAGCATGTGTTGCTCCTTCAGAGGACCCAGGTTCTAGTTACCTCACTACCCTCTGTTGCTCCTCAAGAAAAACAAAACTGGTCTCTGCATGACCACCCACGCCCAGCCTGCCCTTTGCTCATGCCACAGGCTATGCCTGGGTTCCCTTCCCCAGTGCTGACTACCCGTTTATAGGAGGTGCTAACTAAACACTTTTTCCATGCGGATGAATTCAGGACCTTCCCAGGTCCAGGTCAACATTCAAGTCCTTGCATGACTAGCACATTCTGTAGGTCACCCCGCCTCTTTAAGCACCTTCTTTATGTCCATCAAGGTATATTTAGCACCCACAATGAGGCAGGTGTCAGGCTCAACTGAAATTAGACAAGACATTATCCTACCTCCAGAGAGCCCAGATCCAGTGGAAAGAGCCACAAAACACACTTAGAGCACCGATACAGCGGCTAAGAGTGAAAGTGTGCTATTGTTAAACACGTATTGAGTCCTTTCTAGAGCTACTTGCTACTTCTGAGTACTGGGTGAAACCTAATGAGCCATTTCTCGTGGAGTGGGAGAGACTCTAGATGGCTAAGTTGGTTTCAGCTGGTTAGATATGCCGAGCCTAGACTGGGATGTGAGGTCTGGACTCCTTTTACTTCCCAGCCTCAGAGGCTACACTGTGCTTTGGGATCATGTAGGTTAAGAGTGGAGGGAGCAAGAAGTCTCCAGGCAGAAGAGCACACATGTCTTCATGCAACAGCGAATGTTTCGGAATCACCTCAGTGCATATTCAGGATGAAAGAAAGAAAACAGGTCAGGTTAGACAGTGAAGTGCCCTGGACTCAGGCCTAAAGATTATAGATGCCATTTTGGTTGTTTGCATCAGCATCCCCATCAAGATAAGCTGCCTGTGGAGTAGGCAAGCTCCTTGTGGTATCTTCATGCTCCATAGGTATTCCGTACAGCTGGTGGGAATCCCATGAGCTAGTCCGTTTGGGTTGCAGGTGTGGGAGATGATGTTTCTGTTGTTTTTGTTTGTTTGTTTGTTTTGTTTTTAACTTTTGGTTTCTATGGTTCCACTAGCTTCATAAATACAGTTATCTGGTTTTGGCCCAGGCTCAGGTATTGGTTGTTTCAAACATAGAGAAACCTCACAGCAGCTATTAAGTAGGCAAGACGTCATCCTTCCTACCACAAACCTCTTGTCACTGCCAGGCGTCCTGTGTTCTCTGGAAGCGCACACAGAACAGGGGAACTAAAGACACCATAATGTGGCATGTAAGATGCATTGAGCATTTAACTTTCCCCACAGCTAAGAACTGGGCCCCACCGTACGCATGTGAGAAAGAAACAGAGGCTCAGAGTAACACCCACATCGCACCTGGTCCCAATGCCTGCGCTCTTCACTCCCTGCACCCTAGACAAGGGTTTTTCTGTGCAGCCCTGGCTGTCCTGGAACTCACTCTGTAGCCCAGGCTGGCCTCGAACTCAAGAGATCTGCCTGCCTCTGCCTCCCAGGTGCTGAGATTAAAGGTGTGTGCCACCACCGTGCTCTTAACCACTTGTCTAGAATGCCAACCGGGCAAGAAGATTAAGGAGAGCTGGGTGGTGGTCTCTCCTGAAGAACCAAGGAAAGGAGTTGCTGAGGAGCTTGAGGGAATCCTGTCTACCTCCGTCTCCTCTCGCCCATCTTCTATACAAAACTGTGAGTCGTTTAAACTAAGATGTGAGTGGAGAGGTCCATTTCCACGTTCAGACAGCCTGACAGGAAGTCCAAGTTCCTCAGCCTCCTCTCCCCAGGAATAGCTGACGAAAACAACCCACGACCCAGCTCCCTTCCCTCCACCCAAACATGTAAGCATCTATTCCGAGTCAGGAACTGTCCCAAGAACTGGGAACACAGCAGGTAGCAATGATTTCAGACGACAGGTGCTATGGAGTAATACGAGATCATGACGAGATGGAGGGAGGCTGGGTTTTGGAAGTCCTTCTTGGAAGGTAACATTTGAATTCATCCTCAAGTCACAAGAAGCCCACCTTCAAAGCACAAATCCCCTTATATGGAAAAGGCCTTAGCCAACATCAAGTGTCAACTCGTTTTAGTTTGGGGTAAGAAAACAGACTCAGTGACGCCAAAAGACTCATACAAGGTCTCCAGCAAACTGCATGGATGCCGCTTCCCGCTGCTACTCCACGGCTCAGTTGGATACACTCATCCGAAGAGTAGGCATCTTAGATTTGGACTGTCAAGTCCCTCAGACACATTCACGTTTATAATTTTATTTTCAGAACAACCCTTGGGAAATGATGCCCAACTTTCCTTCAACAAATAACGAAATTGAGGCAAGGCATGTATCTAATGACCTGTGATCAATGATCTAACACCTTAGCCCCTGGTTTCCCAGACCTGTGCTCCCTCCCTCGGGTGAGCAGCAGCTGCCTACCAAGTGGCCTAGGACTCACAACAGTAACAACAAGCCCATACGGCAGGGACCATACAAGAGTCAATTATGAGAACAGTGTGCTCGGCCATAACACACAAATTCAAAGTCCCTGATTTGTTTGTACAGGAAAGACTAGTCAAACCATGGCCTGAAGCAGTCAGGGCCCTGTTACTTATGGATACAGAATGACACTTTCTACACCAAAGCCCCCGTGAGAGTCTTTATAGATATAGTTATAGACCAGCAATCTTCAGAATTAGTGGGCCCCTAGGGAGAGGTCCTGATGCTCCGGAAATGAGTTCCTCCCAAAATGCCTACACACAGAAGAATCTGGGGGAATGTCAGAGTAACACAGACATTTCAGGTTCACCCAAGACACAGAGATTGAGAGATGCCCCAGAGGGAGACACTGAAGGACCTGAATTTCCACTCAACCAGCCCAGGAATCAGTGGCTTTCCTCACGGTAAAGGATTAAGCACTGGCCTGGGAGGTAGAGCGGCGGCGTTTATTTTGACTAGCCAGTAAGTTTAAGGGCTAGCTGCCCTTACACCCAAAAGGCTTGAGTAGTGGTCTCAGGAAAAAATTTCCTGGGGCCTATGAGGTCTGTGGTTTCTCTCTTGGCTGTGCATCTTATACAACACTCCCCAAACCCCCGTCACCCCATCTCGTACAACCCCAGGAAAGTGAGCAGCTCACCTTGATGAGGTAGAGCCTAACTAGCCCTCACAACCCCAGCAGAAAGAGCTGAGAAACCCCAGGAGACAGTCTGCACCCCTACACTTGCCCTCCTGCCACCACCAAGGGCCTCAACCCCTCCCCAAAGTCACTTGCTAGGAAAAAGAAAAAGGAAACAGCATCTCAGGCCAGATGGCAGCTTCCAGAAGCCATTCTTACCTATGAGAGAGGGAGCACCGGGCCACTAGGAATTCTCTCTGCTGCTAACACTACTAGTCTTGGAACTTACTGGACTTTGGACAAAGATTGATTTAAAAGCTGATGTATTTAACAGGGACGTGTGGTCTGAGTTCAAGCGACCTCTGTCCTGCTCCCTGCCAGCTGGAAACCCTCAAGATCCCTCAGCCAAAAGAAGCCCTGTCCCACCCCAGCCTAACAATGTGGGGAGTAGGAGGTGGGGAGTAGGAGGGCTTGTCTGTGCTCCCTCAGGACAAAAAGTGGGGAGCAGAGGTGGGGGCAGCTGGGGAGGAGGTGCCTCTGCCTTTCCAGTTCTATCCAATGAACAGAGCTGCGTCATACCCACCTAATCCCCAATCCCAGTAGGAATCCCACTGCCCCTAGCCCAGGGTCAGAGTTGGGGCTCATCACCAGCCACATCCTGAGAGCAGGGCACTGCACCTCCTGCCCCGAAAGCCACCAGCAGACTGATAAAGCTCCCTAGACGGCAAAGCCCCATCCTGCCTCCCCCTGTGCCCTGGGAGCTCGCACTTGCCTGCTTGCTGGGGTCAGCAGCAGCAAAGCCAGCACCCTCCTGTCGGGAGCTGGCTGATACCTGAACTCCTCTCCACAGTCTGCAGCCTCTCAGGAAGGCGGCCGGGGAGTGGACAGCGTTTTCACAAGTTCCCCTGTGGGCTGGTGCCGTGCAGCAACTGATCTCTATCAACCGCACCCACACAAACCATCCTCACCTGGATTCCCAGCCCACACTCCTAATCCAGGGCAGGAGGTGGCTCACAGCAAGAGACAAAGCAAGCCCTAGGCTGTGGGCCGGGTAGCCTCACCTCTCTCCACTCATGAAGAGCTAGCCATTAGTTTGCCCTCTTGGCTTTGCCCTCAACCCATGTGTGACCGAAGCCAGTGGGTAGCATTTGAAACTGGCCAGCATCAGAGCCGCTCCATCAGACCCAGCTGCCTTCCATCTTTAGGCCATATTCTCTTGACCGCTAATATAACTTTCAAAGCATCAGGGTGCTGTACATTTAGGATCTGAACCCCCGAGTTGAAACTCTGACTTGCCAGATTCCAGATGTTTGACCTGGGCTGATTCTCTTTCTTACAGTATTATGGGTGGAACGCAGGACCTCCCCCCCACACACAATAACAATTACAAAATTTTGATTTTGACCTGAGTAACGCAAGAACAGCATAAGCTCTTCGCTATAGATCTATAGATCTCGTAGGGTTATCTCTTATGTGCCCCTCAAGGCCTTACATTCATTACTCGCCTCAGCCCTCATCACGTGACATGACACTCATCTCTAGATAAGAAAGCTGAGGTTCATCTGTTTAATAATCCTGCCCAGGGTCACCTGCCCAGGAGGACTGAGGAGCCAGCCTTGGACTCCGCCCTATCTTCTTAACTGAGTCCTTTACAGCGGCAATAAGGCCTGCGGTCAGGAGAGCCTTCTGCCTCCTCTTCTACACCTTCCCTAGCTGTATTTGAGTGGGTAGAGGTCGGGGGGCAGATGACGATCTATTGCTCTTCTAGGAGGCGTTCTCTACTGTACGGAGACAAGTTGGGATTTCCTGGGTCATTTCCAACTTCAGTAAATCTGCTTGGTGAGGCGAGGGTGGGGGGGAGGCATTGTTTGTTTCTTGAGACAAGGTCTCTTTGTGTATCCTTGGCTGTCCTGGAACTCATTCTGTAGACCTCGAACTCAGAGATCCATCTGCCTCTGCCTCCAGAGTGCTGGGTTTAAAGGTGTGTGCCACCACTGCCCAGCTAAATCTGCTGGGCTTTAACACACACACACACACACACACACACACACACACACACACACCACACGCACACACGCACGCAAACCCTGCAGCTCACACTTGAGGATAATGCAGTGTAAGCTCTGGTTTGTCTCTAGAGTCCTGCAGGTAAGAAGCTACGAGTACAGGCTGCAGCATAGGATGTAGGGGTGGTTTTGAGTTTTGTTTCTCAAAATCCGGGCCATGGAACCTAAGGCCTTATTGTGCTAGGCTAATGCTCTTAATTCTGAGCCATAGCCCAGCCCGGGCTTTGGCATCAAGAAGATATGACATTGAATCCTAAATAAGTCGTTAATGGTTTCTTCTTTGGTTTGTTCTCTCCAGCTGGAGGCTTTATCTTCGCTCAGGCAGCACCTGTCTGCCCCAAGGAAAGGTAAAAAAAATCCTCCACCTACAATCCGTGTTCACTGCTTACCTGGCTGCTTCCGTTAAGGAAAAACTTCGTGCAAGGTATCCTCAACCCCAGCACCTCACTCTCCACCCCTCATCCAAAGCAGGTCTGTGACTAGGAATTTGCCAAAGAAATTTCTTTTTTTCTCCCCAGAATCTGGGCTGAGACAGCCATTTTCTCGTTGCCCTCCTGGTCTCTTCATTGAGCTCCATTTTGTCCTCAGACTTGAGTATTGTGTTGTTTGATCCCTTTGTCCCTCCTGCCAGAATATCAGTTCCTCAAGGACAAAGACTTGTGTTTTCTTTTAGATTTATTTTTTTTTAACTTTATTTATTTATATGGGTGTTTTGCCCAAGTGTATGTCTATGTACCACATGCATACTGGTTCCCAGGGAGTCTAGAAGAGAACACCAGATCCCTTGGAACTGTCTGGAGTTACAGACAGTTGTGAGCCACCCTGTGGGTACTGGGAATTGAACCCAAGTCCTCTGGAAAAGTAGCCAGTACTCTTAGCCACTCAGCCACCTCTCCAGTTTCCAAAAAGACTTTTATAGCCATCTAGATCTAGTAAACATTCAGGGCACAGGGCTGCTTCATGTTTGAAAGAATCAGTCCTCTTACTTCTGAGCGCACAGTGTACCAACATGCATGAGAATGGATGGGCTAGAAGCACACGGTGATGTTTGGGACACTCTGAATGGTACCCTGCCTACTGGCAGCTCAGTATCCTGTGCCACTGGTCGGAAACACAAAGCTAAAAACACCTTTCACTATTTCCTAATGCTTCGCTTGCTGGGTCACGTACAAAGATTGGTAATAGTCCTGCAGCTGTTAGGGTGGGCAAGTGAAGCTTCTCAAGACGAGCAACTGTCCTGGGGCCAGGTCCCCTGACTCTGCTCAGATGCCCCAGAAGCTAGGGTTGATATTCTGTTATACTTAGAAAACTCTAAAATATCGTGGAGATGAAAGTCCACGAATAACATAAAGACGCCAGTTCTCTCCAAATCTACTAGATAGATGATAAATGGTAGATAGATAGATGATTGATAGATGATAGATAGATAGATAGATAGATAGATAGATGATAGATAGATGATTGATAGATGATAGATAGATAGATAGATAGATAGATAGATAGATAGATGATAGATAGATAGATAGATAGATAGATAGATAGATAGATAGATAGATAGA
>JABTXL010006431.1:1621279-1643779 GCA_025134845.1 Neodon shergylaensis
AGATAGATAGATAGATAGATAGATAGATAGATAGATAGATAGATAGAAAGATATTGGCATTTCCAGTGAAAGAAATTTCCCTCATTTGCTGGTAGAACCTGGATAAGCTAGTTTTGGAAATAAAAATAACCATAAGGAAGGGAGCCAATGAGATGGCTCTGCCAGTGAAAGTGGTTTCCATTCAAGCCTGGAGACCAGAGTTCAATCCTCGAAACCCAGAAGGTGGAAGGAGAGAAACAACTCCACGGAGTGCCCTCTGACCTCCACTTGCATGCCATGCCATGCTCACACCTGCACATGTGTCTGTGCGTATGCATGCACATGTACACACAGAGAGACGTAAAATTGTTTTTAAATACCAGTACTCAGGAAGGAGTTTCTTTGACTGGATACCAAAACCATGTAGTAAATGGTGGCATTTGGGGACCAGGTAGGCAAAGGAATAAACTAGAAAGCCCCAAAACAGCTCCAAACATATACAAACAGTTGATTCACGACAAAAAATGAAGACAAAGGAGCTAGGCTTCTTTTATACAGACATATGTGTATGTTTTATTTCTTTCAATCAAATATTTGTGAGATTCAGTCAAGTTGATATGTGTGCTTTACTGTCATTTAATATTAATATTTAATACTATTATATTTAATATATAATATTAAATATTTAATTCCATTTAGATAGTATCTGAACACGGGGCAGTGTTGCAGGCTGCCTGACTGGTGGCTAGGATGTTCGTCTGATTTCTGGGAGGCCCCTGAGATTCAGGCTCCTTGGCTGGTTTCCTGGGGCTGATGGCTCACCCCTTGTTTTGTCTGAATTCGTGCTTGACCACGACGTTAGGAAACAAGTAGAGTTTCGTTTGTTTGTTTGTTTGTTGTTTTTGAGACAGTTTCTCTCTTTGTAGTGCTGACTGTCTTTCAGCTTTCTCTGTAGACCCGGTTGGCCTTGAACTCACAGCGATCCACCTTCCTCTGCCTCCCTAGCAAGGATATACTTTTTTCAGATTTATTTTGTTATTTTTAATCGTGTGTGTGTATACATGTGTGGAGATCAGAGGACAGCTTCTGAAAATCAATTTCTTCCTTCGACTCTGGGGCTCCTGGTATAGAACTCCAGCACCTCCGCCCACTGAGCCATCTCACCAACCCCACACTATTTCCCATAATGGCCGTACCACTCTGCTTCTTCGCCAGTAGCGACACAAAGGTTCTCCACATCCTCATAAACCTTCACCTAACTTGTTGGTTTGTTTATTGTTTTGAACTCATCATCCTGATGCGTGTAACAATTCATTTGCATTTCCCGAACGACTGATGGCCATAGCATCGCCTTTCCATCCGCTTCCTGGCCCCTTGTACGCCTCTTTACAGAAACATCTATTTAGAGTCCCTGCCCCGTTTTTAAAAGCCATTCTTGTTATTCATGTTGAGATGCCTCAGTTTTTGACCATGAAACAAAGACCCAGAGAGATGAAGTGATTTAACCAAGGACACCTTGTGCGTGCAGAGACGCGGCCGCTGAAGGCCGGCGCTTCTGTTTCGACAGCCAATGAATGCTCTCTCCGCAACACAAGTCAGCTTGGCCACAGGGGACCTGAGAGACCCCCCCCCCCCCGCTTTTACTTCAGCTTCAACATTTGATTGTCCCGCATTACTTTTTAGTAGCTCATTAACTTACTTCAACCCTAACGTTTTAGATCCTGCTGTCCTCTGTCCCTGTCCTGAGTCAGCGTAATAACTCTCCCTTTGCCTCTGTGTTCCTGGCCTCCCCTAACATCTACAGAAGCTGGCCACGTAGGCTGCATACCTTTAGAGGAATTTATTAGGCCAGGGTCCAGAAGCAGAACGGAGATAAATGTTTTACAGCTGTGTGGATTGATGGGCGGCACGTGGGACAATGCCATCCCTCTCTGCCGTGGTATACGTTGAGGCCCCATGACCAGAATTTTTTAGTGTTTATAGGAAACAGGTTTCAGGCCAGAGGAGGCCTGAGGACCCCTGGAGAGCTATGAGTTGGTAAAACTTGTAAGTTGTCTGTGGAAGACTTCTTTTCTTCATTTTTATTTTCTAAAAGTGGGTGTTTGCCAGCATGCGCGTCTGTGCACTGCATGTGTTCAGGGCCTCCAGAAGCCGGAAGAGGATGTTGGATCCCTTGGGACTGGAATATGGACAGTTGTAAGGCACCATGGAGGTGCTGGAAATCAAATTCGGGACTTTTAGAAGAGCAGCCAGTACTCTGAAATGCCAAACCATCTATCTCCCTTTGCCCAACTGAGAGGTCAGAACACAGAGTCTGCTTCCACCAAAGGTAAACTGTCTGTGGGACAGAGCAAGAATATATATAACCATGCTCTAGGCTCCTGAATGTACCAACGTCCCACTTTTGAAATATAGGTTTTAAGGGTCTCTGCTTACTTTTCTGAGAGACACAGGGACTGTGAGTGACCTGGATTCCTTCTTACAGATCCAGTTTCTCAAGAGCCCCTAGAGCAGTGGTCTCCACGTTCCTAACACTGCGACCCTTTAATACAGTTTCTCATGTTGTGGTGACCCCCCCCCCCAACCACAAAATTGTTTTTGTTGGTACTTCATAGCTATAATTTATGCATCGTAATGTAAATATCTAACATGCGACCCCCATGAAAGGGGTCATGATCCACTAGCTGAGAGCCACTGCCCTACAGGGACAGGCTAGGCAGGGACAAGAGAACAGCAAGAAAAGTTCTGAGAGGCTGGGACCACCCTACCAGAGGCAAAGTGGCCCACCTCTGGCTTGATTTCAAAGAAGCCATCCCTCGTGGCTGGGCAGTGGTGGCACACACCTTTAATCCCAGCACTTGGGAGGCAGAAGCAGGGGGATTTCAGTGAGTTTGAGGCTAGCCTGGTCTACAAAGCGAGTTCCAGGATAGCCAGGGCTGTTACACAGAGAAACCTCTCAAAGTATGGCCTCCATGAAAGCCCCTGGCACCCCTGGCGTTACAGAAAACAACTCAGCTGTGGCTGTTCTTTTTGGCGTGCTCAGAATCCTGACAGGCCAGGGTAAGAAGGTGACAACCCACACCTGTAGTCTCCACTCAGGATGTGGAGGAAGATTTCTAGATCAGGGCCTGCCTGGGTTACACAGCAAGCGTAAGGCAATCTGGGCAGTGTAGGGAGTCGGTCAATCAAAGCTCTGGGAGTATCATTCAGCAGTAGAGCGCCTGCCTAGCCTGCATGAGGCTCTATCTCCAGCACCACAGAATAAAATATAGTAGATAAAAGATAAATCTAGCCAGGTGGTGGTGGCGCACGCCTTTAATCCCAGCACTCAGGAGGCAGACGCAAGACGATCTCTGTGAGTTCGAGGCCAGCCTGGTCTACAAGAGCTAGTTCCAGGAAAGGCTCCAAAGCTACAGAGAAACCTTGTCTCGAAAAACCAAAAAAAAAAAAAAAAGTCTAATGTACTAGAAAAAAAATCAATTCTTACTTTCATTGGGCGCCAGGGGCGCTCTTCCTCCGGAGCCTGAGGATGTGGCATCTGGTCTGGTAAGGAGAGCGGGGTGCAGCCTCTGCACCAACTGCAGGATGGTCTGCCCTCACCCTCACGGTGAACCCTGGACTGGATCCTGACTTTCCTTTCACCAGGATCACACAGGAAAAGTCCTGGAGAGTAAAATAATAAATCCTGAATCCGAGGTATTCAGCATCAGGAGGCTAAGGACTCCTGGCTTGCGAGAAGATGAGAACCCACAAGTACAGGAGACCTGTTTCCCCGGCTCCTTTAAGGACAGAGTTGGGTAGGAGCCTGAGAGGGTACCCTCGTATTCACAGGGTAGGCTGGGCCAGGCTCAGGAGGCAGTGACAGACGTGGGTGGATGAGCTTATATGTTCTTACCTTAGTATGAGGAAACAGTGTGGCCCTGAGTTGGTGAGAAGCAAGTCTCTATCCTCACAGCAGAATCTGGCTTTGCAATAGTGAGGGCTGCAGAGTCCACTCGTCCTTCCGACAGAACTCTGGCTGTGCCCACTTCTGCCACCAGGCTGAGACACTGTGGAAAAACTTGAGTGACCTTGAAGTATTCAGTGGGGGTGGGGGACTGAGCCGCTGAGACAGCCTCCACGTGCCGGTCTCCGTTCAGCGGGAGGTCTAATTAGAACGGGACCTGGTACCCTCTGTGGTCCAGGAGGAAAACACAGACTGTCCAGGACACCACAGTGTTGGGAAGATGATCTGCCTTCTAGCTTAACAGCACAGAACTTTAGGCCCAAATTCTTGGTAAACCATTCAGTACAGACCGGAGATTAGAAATGAGGCGGAGACAGTCTTTTCACGGCCTGCTCTGTCAGCCCGCTACCCAAACGCCTGAGGCTGCCATCCTTGTCTCTACAGTGACACAGTCCTGGCTCCCTCCTTGTCTTCCCTAACCGAGAACTCTGGGCTACAGGCCAACAGAGACGGGGGCGGGGTGGGGATGAAATACTCGCACCGCTTTGATGCAATTGCCCTCTGGCCCCGAGGATTGGTTTCCTTCCAGAAAGCTGTGCCAGCATAGCAGGTCACTCTTTTCTACGGAAATCGTCACATCTCCTGCCAGACTCTTCCATCCCCTCTGCCCAGTCTAGCCCATGGCTTCCTCGGTCACTGCTCATCACCATCAAAGCAGTACATGGTAGTGGGAGCTCTGCTTGGCGTAAGCGCACACGCAAACGCGCCAACGCACACGCGCGTGCGCGCAAGCACACAGACACAATCTGAGCCTCTCACAGAGTCAGTCAAGGGAGCCCCGAAGGCAAACAACTCAGAACAGCAGCATTTCCTCCCAAAGTATTGGCTGGACAGACTCCAGTATCCTCGGTGCTTGAGTCTGAGGTGGTCCAACGAGGTGTGGAGATTAACTTGGGGCTCTTTGGGAGCAGTAACAAAAGGAAGACAGGAGGCAGCTGAGAGCTCCTGCAATTATCAAGGGAGCATGGCAATCCGGACTCTGCCCACAGGAGAATTACAAGGGAACGACGACATTAAAACCACTGGGCTGTGCCGATGGCTCAATGGTCAAACACGTTCCTGTGCAGAAGGCTAGAAGCTCAGTCCCCAGCTCTGAAGAAAACAAAACCACAGGACATAATCAAAAGAGCTAGAGATATTTAACCTCCAAAGAAGAAACATTAGGGAGAATGATTAAGTTCTTATTTTGTTTGTTTTGGGTTTATTACACTTTATAGCCCAGGTCCTCTTGAATTCACTTGAATAATCTTAGTGCTAAGATTACAGGTATGTGCTGCCGTGCCTAGGTTGAGAATGATTCATTTCTTCAGAGATTTGGTTGGCTCTAGAGTAAACAATAAAATGAAGTAATTATAACAGCCGACGCACACTGAAGACTTCCCCTGCTGAGGACCAGGCTCACTGGCTCCCAGGCTTTGTCTCAATTATCTGAATATCAATTATTATCCCAATTCTAAAGGTGAGGGAAATTCAGAAAACTTGGATGACTTGTCCCAAATCATACAGTAAAGTGGTGAGGTGGGACAGAAACCCAGACGGTCTGACCCTTAAGTTTGTGACTTAATCACCAAGCAAGCACAAACGCGGCCTGTGAGCCCTCAGCAGAATTAGGACCCATGCCCAGAAGTCCAAGGGGGCTAGGAAGTTAACCTCAGGAAGAGTTTTTCAACACTAACTGAGAAATTCATCAAAGGTTATCAGGTGAACTACAGAGACGTTTCCCCATCCAATTTCAGTGTGTCTCTATTCATAATGCCCAGAAATGCAAAACACCCTAATGCCCGTCAGCTGGTGAGTGGATAATGAAAATGTCATACATTTACACAGTGCCATATTGTTCAGATGCTAGGAAAATTAAAATTGCAGGTAAATGGATGGAGCTGGAAAAGTTATTCTGAATGAGGTGAACCAGACTCAAAAGGAGAAATATTGTAAATTTTCTCTTACAATGTGGATGTTAGCTTTTAAGTCTTCGCTATGTGTGCTACAATCGAATAACCAGAGGTCAGTTAGCTAGTAAGGGACTAGAGGAGAGGAGGGGCTCTCCAGAGGAAAGGGAAATAGAATAAGAGACAAAGGGACCTCCACAGGAGCAGGTACAAGGAGGCAACCGCAGAGAGAGCAGGCTCTGGCCAGAGACCTCTGTGAGACTAAGCGCGAGTCAGGGACATCCAAGGGAGCAGGCCCAACCCAGGGACATCTGTGACAACAGGCCTGAGTCAGCTACCTCAGCTGGAGCGGGAGCAGGTCCAAGCCAGAGACCTCCCCAGGAGCAGGCTCAAGGCAACAACCTCAGTGGGAGCAGCCTCAGCCAAGCTTCCTGAGAGAGGCCCAAATGACTCCCAGGATTACAGAGCAACCCCTAATAGCACTGAGCCACCTGCAGGAGCACCAGGTGACCTCCAGAGTAACTGGAACCATAGCCCTGACTGCACCACGAGGAGCAACCATCTGGCACCTGGAAGATTGATCACCAGAGACACAGCCACAGCCACAGCTACACCAATCAGAGGAAAAGATGAGTAGACAAGGTAAGAACACACTCAACACCACAAAGAGCATCACAACACCAGTAAAAACTAGTGGCCCTTGAGGCAGGAGAGATGGCTCATGGGTTAAGAACATTGCCTACTTCTTCTAAGGTCCTGAGTTCAATTCCCAGCAACCACATGGTGGCTCACAACCATCTGTAATGAGGTCTGGTGCCCTCTTCTGGCCTGCAGCCATACACACAGACAGAATATTGTATGCATAATAAATAAATAAATATTTAAAAAAAAACTAGTGGCCCAACAACAGCAAAACTTGAAGAACCAAATATAGATGAAGCAGAAGAAAATGACCTAAAAAATAACTTTAGGAGAATGTTTGAGGAGCTTAAAGAGGAAATGAAAAATTCCCTCAAAGAAATGAAAGAAAAGAAAAACAAAAAATGGAAGAAATCAACAAATCCCTTAAAGAAAACCAAGAAAAAACAATTAAACAGATGAAAGAAACTATTCAAGACATGAAAACCGAAATAAAGACAATAAAGAAAACACAAACCGAGGATATTATAGAAAAGAAAATTATGAAAAAATGATCAGGAACCACAAATGCAAGCATGAACAGCAGAATACAAGAGATGGAAGAGAGAATCTCAAACACTGATGATACAATACAGGAAATAGACTCACTATTCAAAGAAAACATTAAATCTAACAAAAGCTTAACACAAAATATCCAGGAAATATGGGACACCATGAAAAGACCAAACCTAAGAATAATAAGGATAGAAGAAGGAGAAGTCCAACTCAAAAGCACAGAAAATATATTTAACAAAATCACAGAAGAAAACTTTCCCAACCTAAGAAAGAACCTAATAAAGAAATGCCTATGAAGATACAAGAAGCTTACAGAATACCAAGTAGACTGGGGAAAAAAAAGTCCCCTCAGCACATAGTAAGAAAAACACTAAATATACAGAATAAAGAAAGAATATTAATAGCTGCAAAAGAAAAAGGTTAAGTAACATATAAAGGCAGACCTATCAGAATTACATCTGACTTTTCAATGGAAACAATAAAAACCAGAAGGTCCTGGTCAAGTGTTATGCAGACATTAAGAGATCACGGATGCCAGCCCAAACTACTATACCCACATAACTTTCAATCACCATATCAATCCACACACCCATAAATCCATAAATACCTGATTTTTGACAAAGAAGCAAAAATATAAAATTGAAAAAAGAAAGCATATTCAATGAATGGTGCTGGTATAACTGGATGTCAACATGTAGAGAATAAAAATAGATCCATATCTATCACCATGCACAAAACTCAAGTCCAAATGGATCAAAGACCTCAACATACAGCCAACCATGTTGTAGCTCATAGAGGAGAAAGTGAGAGGTATACTTGAACATATTGGCATAGGAGACCATCTCCTGAATATAACCCCAGCCTCACAGATACTGAGAGCAACAATTAATAAATGGGACCACCTGAAACTGAGAAGCTTCTGTAAAGCAAAGGACATGGTCAACAAGACAAAACGACAGCCTACTGAATGGGAAAAAAAATCTTCACTAACCCCACATCGGACAGAGGACTGACCTCCAAAATTTACAAAGAACGCAAGAAACTAGTCATCAAAAGAACAAATAATCCAAAAAAATGGGGTACAGACCTAAACATAGAACTCTCAACAGAGGAATCTAAAATGGCTGAAAGACACTTAAGGAAACGCTCAACATCCTTAGTCATCAGAGAAATACAAATCAAAACAAATCTGAGATTCTATCTCACAGCTGTAAGAATGGCTAAGATCAAAACCACTGATGACAGCTTATATTGGAGAGGATGTGGGGTCAAGGGAACACTCCTCCATTGCTGGTGGGAGTGCAAACTGCTTTAGCCCCTTTGGACATCAGTATGGCGCTTTCTCAGAAAATTAGGAAACAACCTACCTCAAGCCCCAGCAATACCACTTTTGGTTCTATACCCAAAGGATGCTCAATCGTACCACATGGATATGTGTTCATCTATGTTCATAGCAGCATTATTTGTCATAACCAGAACCTGGAAACAACCTAGATGCCCCTTGATTAAAGAATGGACAAGGAAAATGTGGTACATTTACACAATGGGGTACTACACAGCAGAAAAAAACAACAACAACTTGAAATTTTCAGGCAAATGGGTGGAACTAGAAAACATATTCAGTGAGGTAACAAAAACCCAGAAAGACAAATATAGTATGTGCTCACTCATAAGTGGCTTTTAGACATAAAGTAAAGGAAATCAACCTGTATTTAACAATCCCAGAGAACCTAGACAACAATGAGAACTCTAAGAGAGACATACATGGATCTAATATAGGTGGGACGAAGAAAAAGACAAGATCATGTGAGAGGGTAGAAGGGGTGGGGAGAGGAAAGGAGGGGGTGGAGAAAAATATATAGCTCAATAAAAACAACTTTAAAAGAAATTTTAAAAAAAGGAATAAGAGACAAAGGGGAAACTAGACTAGGAGGATTGAATAGAGAGGGAATGGGAGGAAGCATGGGAAGGGACAATTAACAGAAGGCCATTTGAAAAACCATATGGAACAGTGTATTCCAGATACAAGAAGACTGTGTCAGCATGCACAACCTGCAGAGGCTCAAGCAAGCAGAGGTCCCAGCACTGAGCGGGGACGTGGACACAGGGTCCCAACCCTAACCAAGAGCTATCTACAATTGATACCCACAGACAAAGGGAATGAGCTATACACCACTAGAGGGAATGAAACAAGGATGCAAGATATGGAGCCATAGTGGTGGTGCACGCCTTTGATCCCAGCGCTTAGAGAAGTGAGGCAGGCGGATCTCTGTGAGTTCAAGGCCAGCCAAAGCTACTTATGAAGAAAAAGGAGGAGGAGGAGAAGGAGGAGGAGAAAGAGAGGGACAGAGGAAGGGAGGGAGGGAGGGAGGGAGGGAGGGAGGGAAGGAGGAAAGAAACCATTTTCAAGCAATATCACAACAGTAGTGTCACCAGACTTAGGCTCACAGCTTGTACCCCTAAGAAGTCAGTTAAAACAGCCAACTTGATATGAAAATTCAGAAAATGGAGTTTTATTCATCGGGAAAGGAATAAAGAGATCCAGTGACCTCTTAAAGTCCATCCTTGGGGTCCTGAAGTGAACTTTAAGTTTAAATAGAGGGCCCAGAGACTGGAGAGATGGTTTCATGGTTAAACACAGTTGTTGTTCCTATAGAATACCTGGGTGTGGTTCCCAGCACCCACCTGGAATCTCACAACTGGCTATAACTCCAGGGATGCTTGCTTTCTTCTGACCTTCAGTAGGAACCAGGTACACATGTGGTCTACAAACAGAGAAACACACACCCTCATACACATGAAATAAAAATAAATATATCATTTAAAATAATATAAATAGAGGGCCAAAGACATGGCCTCTAAGCAGTCCCATCAAAGTGTGGTTCTGCCCACCATCGATGCATCCTTGTCTGAGCTTTGGTAGTGTCCCATAAGGCCATCTGACACCTTATTAGAAGCCTGTGGAATCTTTCTGGGAGACAGATCTCTCTCCCTGAGGCTGGGCTACTTCTGTTGGGTCCATTGCTTCATAGCCTGATGTTCAACCTGAGAGACAGTGTCTCTTTGGAGTATCTTCATTTCTGGCAGACCCATCACAGCAGCAGCTGGAAGCAGAAGAGAAGCAACTGCTTGGTCCACCCAAAGGGTAGAAGCTGCATATATAAAAGATCTTATGTGTTTCAAGGGCTACAATGAGGCAGATTGTCCTTTAGGTTAAGATTTTGTTTTTCGAGACAGGCTTTTTCTATAGCTTTGGAGCCTGTCCTGGAATTAGCTCTGTAGACCAGGCTGGCCTCAAACTCACAAAGATCCCCCTGCTTCTGCCACCTGAGTGCTGGGATTAAAGGCATGCACCTCCATTGCCTGGCTTGATTAAGAAATTTACTAGGTGAGTTCTTGATGCTGTAGACATGTAAGCAGACAGCAGAGACCAGCATAGTCAAGGCTGTGAGGCAAGGTCCATCCCTAGTGTCACTGATGGACAGACAGCACGATAGGGGCTCTAATGGCAAATCAGACCTGTGAGGCAGACTGAACATCCTTCTCTATAGGTCCCAAAGGGGAAAGGCTCCATAGCATGAGTCTGTGGTCAGGCTACAAGAGAAGAGAATTCTAGAGAAGACAGGTGAAACTCCTAGAATGAGGGGGAGGTATGGAGGAGGGGTCCTCTAGTTGAAGTGTGACATCAGGGAGTGTGTTTACTGACAGACAAACTCTTCCACAGGGTGACTGTCTCCCTACAGCAGCAGGGACCCCAGAATCCACATGAGAATTGAGGGTTGTGGATGGACTGTAGTCTCAGCAACATGTCTGGGGACTCTGTTTAAAGATCACAGCCAGCTCTCAGTGAATTCTCCTCAGTGGCAGAGAGACGGCAGGTGAATGTGAACTGATTAGCCATTGGTATAATCTAACGCCAGGCCAATTATGACGTTATTGTTGGTTTGAGGCAGAGTCTCTAGCCCAGACTGGCCGTGAATTTCTGATCCTCCTCTATCCCACCTAATGTCTACAATGTATGGATCAAACCTGAGGCTTCGGGCAAGGCGGACAAGCCCTCAACCAGCGATGTAAAGTTTCCAGAAAGCGGCTGGCCCTACCTTAACACCGAAACCTGTGCAAGGTGGATTGACAGGTTAGAACTTCAGTAACTGTAGAGTTGGGAATGCTGCAGGTCAACAGGCAGTTTGCAGCTTCTCTGGGGTTACCTTCGGTTCCCCAAATAGCCATTCTTTGCCCAGTCTCCTATCAGACTGACATCTTAAAGCCTTTTGGAATGAATGAACTCAACAGAACCGGTGGACTAGCACCAAGGACCACAGGGGAGTTCTCCCCTCCTCCCTCCCACTGCCACCAATGTCCTTGAAAAGTGCTCTGGTTTTTGATTTTCTGTCTCTATAAAAATATCATGAAACATTTCCACATCAGAACTTGGAACTCGGGGTGGGTGACCTAAATCCATATCCTCAGACCATGGTCACTCATATTTGGTTCCAGAATAAACTCGTATCCTCTTTGTTAGAGCTCAGTCTCTGCACCAGTACCAAGCTGTAATTCCAGAGCCTCAACTGTTTTATTAACAAGCCAGCCTGCTGATTTGGACACGCTTGCCTTTGAGAACCACTAGCACGGACATCTCTGTACATCATTACAGACTGGACTAACAGACAACTGTGGCTCTTTCTGCCTTTTGATTGTGATGTACTTAGTTTGTTTTTAAGGTAGGATCTACAAGCCCAGGCTAACCTTGAACTCAAGATCTTCCTGCTTCTGCCTCCCAAATGTTGCACTCACAAGCCTGTGCCAACACACTTAGGTCATCCTTCCAATTAAAAAACTATTTCTATAATTCTATAAATTCTATAATTCTATAAAAATATAATTTATCATTCACCCAGTTTGCTTCTTTTTACTTTTTCCTCCTTTTTTTTTAACCAGGCAGAACCCTTACTGTTTTCCCCTCGACAACAATGCAGCATTGGCAAGGGCATAGAATTGGACTCCAGCGTTTTACCCACTATAACAGGGACAAGGGATAAGGATACTGGGACCCCGGAAGCCAGGCTACTTCTGCAGTCCATGTCCATGACATCAACTGTGGTGAGAAACATGGAGATGATGTGGAGAGTCTCCTGCCTAACATGGGGTTCTAATCAGCCAAGCTCCTAGAAGCTGCTCATCAGACCAAGAAAGCCAAATACTGACGGACTGATACATTTCGGAAGTTTGTCTCCAGGGGCCTAGAAAGCAAGATGGACATGCACTGAGAAAGGGTGGCGCCACGTGAGGTCTGTCTCATCCAGCGATGGCTTCAGGGAGGCAGCTGGCGGGGACCACAAAGCTAGAGCACTTTCCTGAGCGGGGTGGCAATGGTGTGAGCGCTCTACAGTAGCCATGAAGAAGCTTCCCCAGTGTCACTTCTTATGACACTAACTCAAGCTTCTGGATAGCCTGGCACTAGCTGGCAGTCGCGGCCGGTGTCTCCGGTGTCTCCGAACTACAGGACTTCCTGCTGCACTGGGTTCAGAGTGGAACAGGTCTGCTGCACTCTAAACGGCTCCAAATCCAAAGGCACTCACAGGAAAAGACAGAGCGCCTTTATCCCTGAGAGCACGCGCTGTCTTTGCACCTTCTGGCCGTCTCTATTACCAGAGCCATCTCTATCCATTAACAAGTGAGAAATCTTCATTTCCCAAGGTAAAGAAACCTATTGCAAGGGGCGATTTTTCTCAGTCCTCTCAGAACCTTAGTGGATTTCTATTAAGAGAGGTGTGGAAAGAGAAGGAGGTGCTGGGGAGAAAGTAGAGAGGGAAAGTTCTAGGGGTGCAGGAAAGAAAGGCAGGAAGACCCCTCTAGCTGCTAAAAACCCATCCTGTGGTTTTTCAAAGCTCACTATGAGACTGAGGGAGCCAAGACGGAAGTGGGGAGATAGTTTTTAACAAGAGAAAGACACCAGCATAAGAATCAAGAGCACCCAGCGTGAGCACCCAGCTTGAGAGCAAGGAAGAACTCTGTCCTGAGGTACCTGGGCTCTGGGGAGGGGTGGAATGCCTGACAGAACTGTTCACATGAGGTCAAGCTTTCAGTGAGGTGCTGAGAAACTTGCTTCTCAAAGGGAAATAAATGTTCTCTGCCCTCAGAAGCCTGAGGAAGAGGTAGGCTACTTATGGCGGTGGGCTGGCGTGCTCACCCTTCCTTCTCATGGGCTTCGGGTCTTTGGCTGGCTCAGACATGCCTTCAGGGGGAAAGACCACACTCCATCCACAGGAGGGATGTCTCTCTCTGTGAGCACTTTATAGAGTTAAGCCTGACCGGCTTAACTCAAGCATGCTGGGCCGACTCCTCCAGGTGCTCTCTTTGGTTCTGTGTTCATGAGAAGATGGTGGGTGGAAGACACACATTTCTATAAATACAAAGGAGATGAAGAATCACCACAAGAAAGGCACCAAAGGTTGTGAAGCCTTTGCTCCAGCTCTCGGGTCTCTCTGTGAGGCGTCTCTGAGGGACTTTCATGTCCTAGGCACGGGAGGTGGCACAAACAAGGGCAGCCTTAGCCGCGGTGTGGTTTGGGCAGAGTAAACCTCTAAATTCCTGGGGTTTACAAAAGCAATGTTTTGCCCTCAGTTCAATTCCAGCTGCCTCCTTCAGTGGGAAGAAGCCTTAGCCTTTGCCTGTGAGTCAGAGCTGGTTGCTTACCTAGGGTGTGTGACCCCACGAGCTCAGATCACACTCGGGGTTTGTAAGTCTGGGGAGAAAATACATCTTTGCTTTTGTCAGCCTTTGCTAGGGAGATGGTATTTGCTTCCATTAAAAATGTAGGTAAGGATCCAGGTGTGCTGGCAAACGCCTTTAAGACCAGCATTTGGGAGGCAAGCAGATCTTTGTGAGTTCGAGGCCAGCCTGGTCTACAAAATGAGTTCCAGGACAGTCAGAGCTGTTACACAGAGAGACCCTGTCTCGGGGTGGGGAGGGGAGTGTTGCAGGCAAGGAGCCACAGGAGAATCTGCCATTAGCAGAAAGCATAGGTATCTTCGAATCTCTTGGCACCTGTTACACTTCCTTGGACTAGACGAGGGCTGGAGTGACCGTTCAATGGCTAAGAGTGCTGGCTGCTCCTGCAGAGGACCTGGTTCCCACACTCGGAGGCTCACGGCCATACATAACTCCAGTTCCAGGGATCCAATGCCCTCTTCTGGCCTCCACAGGCACCACACACCCAGACAGTACACAGGCATACATGGAGGTAAAACAAACTATACACATAAAATAAGGAGAAATGATGGTGGTTGTCAGATGGACACCGGGTCCGAGGAAGCGTGTGTTACTCTATCATGTATTCCTGTAACTGTTCCAATCTTTAGAGAATTTGCTTCCTTTATTATCCTATATATTTTGTTTTATTAATTCTAGACTGATTTTTATCTTATATATTATGAATGTTTTGCCTTCACACACACACACACACACACACGAACACATACACACATGACTCCACACACACCGCATGTGAGCTTGGTGCCCACAGAAGCCAGAAGAGGGTGTTGGGTGCCCTCAAACTGGAGTTAGAGACAGAGGTGCCACCCTGTGGATACTGGAACCCAGCCCTGTCTTCGGCAAGGGCAATGAGTCATTTCTCCAACCCATCTCGTTAATTTTTTTACAAAGAGCATTTGAATTGATTTATTCCTTTACACATAACTGAAAGTGATTTGCTACTGTACAGTAACGTGTTGCAAAGGTAGTGAACGTACATCGTGACTGTGTAGAAAACTACAGGTTTGCAGATACATGCTACACGATTGCAGGCTTTCTAGTGTTTCCACACATTCTCAGCAAGAGAAACAAAATACCCAAGATTAAAGGAAAATCAGACAAATCGTGTGGATTTGACTTCGCTAAAATCATCGTGGCTGCCTCCCTGTTAGCACAAGCCGCGTGTTCTTCACCAAGGTCTTCAAAAGGCTCCTTGGTCCCCTTTAAAATACAGTTTTACTGTGTTTATTTAGTGTGCATAGATGTGTGTACGTGTGTGCATGCTGTACACGTGAAGGTCAGAGGACCGCTTGCAAGAGTCGGCTACCTCCTTCCATTGTGAGTGAACTCAAGTCCTTGAGCTTTGTGGCAAGCGCCTTTACCGGCTGAGCCATCTGGCCCTCCACGGTTCCCTTTGAGCCGCGGTTAGGAAGCTGCGCTCCAGCTCAAGGGACCGGGTTAGAAGGGCAGGCTGCGAACAACAAGAAAGGGCGCCAAGGCTTCCCCGGAACTCTGGTTTCTCATAAACTAGAGATGAGGGCGTTTACCGCTTTCCTTCATCTCTTACCAAGGATTTCTGAGAGTCCAAGAAATCCCTGAGGTCAAGGCAGTTCAGGAAAACTCAAATGTGAGGATACGAACCCTATCTGCACACTTCCCACCCCCTACCCCCAGAGCTCACCGCATTCCATGAGGGAGGCAGGACCTGCGGCTGGGGGCGTAATGGACCCAGAAAGTTCTGCCCTCCCATACCCCACCACTCTAGATGCTAAAGAGCCATTAGTAGCTTCGAGCGCAGTCCTAGTCACTGGGCCTACCGGACCCAATCTTGCACTCTCCTCTTCTCCACTCCTAGTTAAGGTTGTTGCCCCCACCTCCGACCTCGGACCCCAGCCAGTCTCCGGCTCTTCTGCCTGGAGAAGTCCTGGGCTGGACTGAACCAGGCAACGCGGCGAAGGTCACACCCGGGGCTGGAAGGCAGCGCCCTCTAGTGGCGAGAGCTCCAGCCATCTGTGCCTGCCCGCGACGCACCAGGTGCTCCAAGAATCAAGGTCACTTCTGACAGGGGAGTCCTTACCCGAATGGTCCCCGCCTACCCCCAAACCGGCTGAGGAGCCCAAGCTTACTTACACACTGTGGTCCAGCTAGACTTCATCACCGCGTAGCCACTCCGGCGGAGGGACCGGCTCCTTGCAGCAGGCCAGCCTGCCTGTCGTTCTGAAGTTGGAAGCGATCCCTACTCCGCCCCTCTCATCCCATTGCACCAGTCCCTGAGGACACAATCTTGAAGAAGAGGCAGGACCTTCTGGCATCTCACAGCCAGCAAGTGCACAGCATTGGTTACAAGCCAAATCTCCCAACCGGTCGGTTCTCCTTCTCCACCTTCCTTCTCCCACCGCATCCTTCCGGTACCAACACCTAAAGTCAACAAAACAGCCAAGACCCAACTCTACTGCCATCCTGCAACCTTCCCAGAGCCCCGGGCCCGCATTCCTCCTCTTCTAACCCTTGTAAACTGCATTCCCAACTCTGTTCTTGTCATAGCCCTTTATTCTTCACTGTTTGAGAATGGAGAGAGATTCCATTAAAGGCGTAAGGAGAGACACTAAAGATACTGACTGCGAGGGGGTTAGGATCCCAGCTCCCCATCCGGTCTCTGTGACTTTAAGCAAGTCACAGGGCTCCTCCAAGACTTCTGCACCGAGCACGTGGTTAATAATAGCTCAGAGTTTTACAAGCACTAAATACTACTGTGTATGAGCTGCAGCCAGTTATGCGGCCGTAAGAATCAGCACGGCTAGCATTTATTGAGCAGTTGCGCTCCGTCAAGCACCATGCTATGCTCACAAAGCTGCTAGATTGACCTCCATAGTTACCTTGGGGGAGGGAACGCTGTTGTCAACATTTTATTCATCCGTAAACTCTTTTTCATAGAGATTAAGAAATCCAACATTAGATTTCAAACCCGACCTGACTAGGCGGCATTGAGCAACACATAGACTCCTGTTTTAATGATCTCTCTGTCCACCACGTACCTACCTGGCACTTGCTAGATGGGATATACTAGTCAAATGTTTTCACTTCTCAGGGGCTTGACCTAGGGCCCAGCACAGAAGCCCAAGAAGCCTGATGTTGCCCCGGAATAGAGCTTTTAAAATGTACCTTATTGTTTTTGACATCTAAGCTAGTTGCACTGAAACAAAATCTGGCCTTGCAATACTGACAGTCTGAGCTTCATTTCAATGGCTAGTACACTATCAATTTTTAAAATGTTTGGTTTGTTTAGAAGAATATGTGTTCAGCAAAGAATTGTTGGAAGGACTTCTACAGTTCCATTGGGCTGGTTGGTCTTTAAATCTTCTATACATACCTTTTTATCACTTCACAGTTGAGGAAGCTGGGTTGAACTATGGGGATCATTGTAGTTCCCATTTCTTCCAGTAATTTCTCCAAACTTTACTTTACATAGCTAAGGGTTATTACATAGTTTCAAGCTATGTGTCTGGGTGTTTTGCCTGCAAGCGTGTTTGTGCACCAATGTGTGCGGAGTCTGTAGAGGCCAGCAAAGCATGTCTGTGACCTTATGCATTTCTTTATAAAACTGTATACTTTTGCCTTATGTTAATTTAGTTAAGCCAACAATACTTAACCACTATTTTTCATCCTTTTAGTTTTGAATTTCCACATCATTGCTCTTTTTAATGACATTTATTTTTATTTTACTGTATATTTGAGGAAGGGTCAGAGGTCAACTTTCAGGAGTCCATTCTCTTCTGTCATTCAGTTCCTGGGGATCAAACTCAGGGTGTCAGGGTTGGTGGCAGGCACCTTTACCCTCTGTGCAATCTCACCAGCCCTCAGTACTCTTCAGTATTCCTCTTACATGTAGTCTACGGTCGGATTTTTTTCTGAGACAGAGTCTCACTGTGTAGGTCTGGTGGCTGGTCTGCAACTCTCTGTAGACCAGGCTGGCCTCAAACTCAGAGAGGTCTGCCTGCCTCTGCCTCCCGAGTGCTGGGATTATAGGTGTGCCCCACCACTGCCCAGCCATGATGAAATCTCATTCCTCTGGATTGTAAACTGAAGCCCTTTCTTCTCTAAGTTGCTTTTGTTTTTTGTTTGTTTGTTTGTTTTTTATTTATTTTTTTTTATTTTATTTATTTTTTTTATTAAAGATTTCTGTCTCTTCCCCACCTCCTCCTCCCCTTTCCCTCCCCCTCCCCCAATCAAGTCCCCCTCCCTCGTAAGCCCAAAGAGCAGTCAGGGTTCCCTGCCCTGTGGGAAGTCCAAGGACCACCCACCTCCATCCAGGTCTAGTAAGGTGATCATCCAAACTGCCTAGGCTCCCACAAAGCCAATAGGTGCAGTAGGATCAAAAACCCATTGCCATTGTCTAAGTTGCTTTTGATACTGATGTTTCATCAGAGCAACAGAAAAGAAACTAATACACAACATGGAAAAAAATCTATGCTCAGATCTGAAGAATTAATGTCACAAAAATTTCACTTATCCCTAAGTTAAAATATACATTGAACATAACCTATTTTTTAAAATAACAATGGGGGAATGTCCTCTTCTAGCTTCTACAGGCACTGCACACATGTGGATCATGAATATATATGCAGACAAAACACCCATGCACACAAAATAAAAATGAGAGAAAAGTAATTGGACTTTCTTGGGCTGGAAAGGGTGATAAGAGAAGGCAATGGTGGAGATGAATATGATCAAGCTGCTGTCTCTGTGTATGAAAGAGCAATGAAATCCATAGCGCTATATAACTGATATGTGACAAAAATATGGTGTAGGGGATGGAGAGATGGTTCAGTGACAAAGAGCACTGGCTGCTTTAGCAGAGGATCAGGATTCAGTTCCCAAGACCCACAGGGCTGCTCACAACCACCCATCACTTAGCTCCAGGGGTCTGACGCCCTCTTCTGGACTCCTTGTGCACCTGCATGCAGTGCCCAAAGATACAAATAATAAATCTTTAAATATAGAATTGAAAAATCAGAAACAGGATTTATAACTATTTCTGGTTTTCTCCCTCAAATTTTGGAGCTCAAGTCTGTAATATACACCAGTGGCTTGTATTTTGAATACTTATTCCCCAGTTCATGGTGCTAATAAAGCATCTTAAGATAAGGAGCCTGGCTCACCAGAGGTGAGCCGACCAGCCTCTTCTGGCCCAGTTCTCTGTGTCATGCTTGCTGTCGTGTAAACTAACCTGTGCCACAAGCTCCCTCCACCACAAACCACGCCCCTAAGGCTCCCATGCTATAACAAGCTGGCAATCCCTTCGAAGCCATGAGCCAAAGTAGTCCTTCCCTTCCTGAAGCTGCTTCAGTAAGCTACTGTGTCTCATCAGTGAAACAGTGACCACAAAACTTGTGAGTATACCTCTTCAAGAAGGTACAGGCTGGAAATATATATATATTAAGTATATATATATATATATATATATATATATATATATATATATATATAGAGAGAGAGAGAGAGAGAGAGAGAGGGGGGGGGGGGGGGGGGGGGAGCACACAGAAGATTCTTAGAAACCATAGAGTGTATGTATACAAACCAAGGTGGGCATAGCCTCTGCATACTTTAGCCATCTGGTACGACAAGGCTCTTGGGTTACACACCCACACAGCATTTTACTATGATGAATACTGTAGGCAACTGTAATACAACAGTAGGTAGTTATATATCCAGACATGATGTGGGAGTGTCATATATCAATCTGTTGATTTCATTGGTTAAGTAATAAAGGAACTGCTTGGCCCTCATAGGTTAAAACATAGGTGGGAGGAGTAAACAGAATAGCATACTGGGAGGAAGAGGAAGTGAGCTCAGACTCAACAGCTCTGCTCTCGGGAGCAGAGAAGCCATGCTCCAGTCTCCCGGACAGACGTGAGCGATGAAGCTCCAATCCAAGATGGACGTAGGCTAGAATCTTCCCGGTAAGCGCACCTTGGGGTGCTTACACAGATGATTAGAAATGGGCTAGTCCAGGTGTGAGAGTTAGCCTAGAAGAGGCTAGATAGAAATGGGCCAAGCAGCATTTAAAAGAATATAGTTTGTGTGTTGTTATTTCGTGCATAAGCTAGCCGAGCAGGCAGCTGGGGTGTTGGGGACGCAGCCCCGGCCGCTCCTATTTCAACACAGACACAGACAATGTACAGTGAATATGTATATATCATATATATATATATCCTACACGATGCCCATTTTGACATACTGAATTATAATAGATATAATTTAAGTCCATATTTATAAAACTAATCGAGTTCAGTTTTTAAATAAATAATAGAGGTTGATTTGACTCCTGATTCTAGACATGGAAATGTCCAAGTGTGTAGCACTAGCATCTGCTGAGGGCCTGCCTGCTACATTATAGCAAGGTAGAGAGCCTCCATTATAAAAACAATTTAAGATTAATAAGATAATAAGTAATTTAAAATAATGCATCACTAATGATGATGGCACACTGAGAGATACATCACTAGATGATTTCATGGCTGTACAGCATAGAGCGTATACATACAAACCAAGATGCTGCAGCCTCTGCACACCTTGGTCATCTGGCACAACCTTTTGCTCTTGGGTTACACACCCACATGGTATGTTACTATAATGATACTGTAGGCAGCCATAATACAACGGTATTTATGTATCTAGACATAATATACACTAAAAATAGAGTCCGACAGCTTTAAATTGAATGCCTGGATAAAGCACTTTCTGTGCCTGGAGTCTGCAGGTCTGGGAATCTCTTCAGAGCATGAGTGATGGAAGCCTGGGGCATGACTGAGCACTGCTGGGCACTGCTGGGCACTGCTGGGCACCGCATAACAGCCACTCTAAATAGGTCAGACCCCAAATCCTGAGCTGGATCCCCAGCACCTCAGAAAGAAACTGACTTCAGTCATAAAGTAGCCTTAGCTCATGATAACATTTTTACTTTACAGTCTCCTTAATTTTTAAATTTAGCCTAAAACATAAACATGCCAGTTTGGTTGGCCCATGAATGTAATCACAGCTGGGTAGGCTGAGGCAAAAGGCTTATGAGTTTGAGGCCAGTCTGGGGAAAAGTCCCTACAAAGACATTGTACACATTATACAGCTGTATAAGAATTGTGTGTGTGTGATGTGAGACAATTCTTGTATTCTGTCAATTATGCTTTAAATAAATGATGTTTGGCCATTAGCCAGGCAGGATGTATAGGTGGGACAACCAGACAGGAAGTAGAGGCGGGGCAATCAGAACAGGAGTATTCTGGGAAGAAGGAAGCTCTTCCTGAGTCCTGCCTAGACCACAGAAGAAGCAAGATGTGATCTACCTCGCTGAAAAAGGTACCAAGCCATGTGGCTAGCATAGATAAGAATAATGGGTTAATAAAAGTTATAAGAGCTACTACAAAGCCTGAGCTAATGGGCCAATCAGTTTATAACTTATGAAGACCTCTGTGTGATTTTCTTTGGGACTTGCCGGCTGTGAGAACTGGGCAGGACAGAAACCCCAACAATCAGGCTCATTCATGTTACGTATATGTGTGTGTGTGTGTGTGTGTGTACATATATACATATATTCTTATCCTATAAGCTTTCCCAATTTTTAAACCTTTTCTGTTAAAAATGAACACATTCAATAAAAAGAAAAACATAACACATGTAACCTATGTCTGCAGAGGTCAAGGTCATTAATGTTACTGTCTTACATCTTCAATATCGTCCCACTAGAACGCCTTCAAGGCCGTCATCCCCTGAAGCACCACCATCTTTTTCTGGCATCCCTCATGAAAGACCTGCCCAAGCTCCTCTTATGTGGGACCCTTCAGATATACATGCATGGAGGCTTGTTTGGTGTCTCTGCTGATGAGCAGAGTTGATGACACACTATTAGGGACCTCAGTGTTGAGGTCCCTGTTTTCAAAGCTAGCTGAAGTCTGCAAAGTCTGCAAACCCCTTCACCGTGGTTTTCTTGTTATTCTCTTTTCCTCTGGCCTCCTTTTCCTTTTCATCCACTCTCTTTTCCTCAGTTCTTTTTTCTCTTGTCCTTCCAGTCGCTCATTTCTGCACCATTTCATTATAATCTCTAAGGACCACTGATGTCCGTGCCGTTTGTCGCTGGCTGAAATGCTGATACACAGCACATGCCCATGTAATACTCTCTTGTATGAATGAACCAAATTTATCAAGTCAGCCTCCTGTTGACTTTTCCTTTCAATTTGAGTGCTTTTTAAAATGTGGACATAATTTTGCTTAAACAGGATTAGGTTATTTAAATATATTAAAATAAAACAAGGGTTGGAGAGATGGCTCAGAGGTTAAGAGCATTGCCTGCTCTTCCAAAGGTCCTGAGTTCAATTCCCAGCAACCACATGGTGGCTCACAACCATCTGTAGTGGGGTCTGGTGCCCTCTTCTGGCCTACAGGCATACACACAGACAGAATATTATATACATAATAAATAAATATTTAAAAAGTTTAAAAAAATAAAAAATAAAATAAAACAATAAAAATATTAGGAGAAAATAATCTCAACCCAAGGAAAACTTTATTAAAACAATATTGGAAATGCAAACTTTTTTAAAAATATTTATTTATTTTATTATGTATATAGTATTCTGTCTGTGTGTATGCCTGCAGGCCAGAAGAGGGCACCAGACCCCATTACAG
>JABTXL010006431.1:1645091-1665618 GCA_025134845.1 Neodon shergylaensis
GATAGATAGATAGATAGATAGATAGATAGATAGATAGATGATAGATAAATGGACAGACGGATAGATAGATGATAGATAGATAGATGGACAGAGAGAGAGAGATTTAAATGTATCAGGGAAGCAATACTTTCCTGTCCACTTTACCCACCCCGATGCACTGTGGTGCCAGGGGTAGTTGCAACCTGTGAAAGAAGAGATTTGTGCCCAGCTGGTGCCTTCCAACCACGGGGCCTGTAAACTTTAAAAGCTTCCTGAGAAACCCTTAAGGATATATTCATATATTTTGCCGAGTGTCTGTCAAGGTATAGGAGAACAAGTGCTTGGAGACATCCCACTGAGGCCATCAAGGCAGTGGTCCCTCACATCCACCTGCTTTTGACCCCGCAGTGCAGGGGTTCAGGCTTTCATGGGCATTAACTTGGGGCATCCTCATTCACGTATTCCTCCAAAACCTGTGAATCTGACCACATGAAGGGGAAGTAAAAACATCTGACCCGTGAACAAAACAATATAATTAGGATATAAGATTTCTGATAACATAAGACCATCTGTCCAAATCTGGCTTTGGAAACCTGTGTAACACAAACACGAGACTGCAAAGGCATGTAGATATACTTTTTAAAAAATATTTATTTATTTATACAATATTCTGTCTGTGTGTATGTCTGCAGGCCAGAAGAGGGCACCAGACCTCATTACAGATGGTTGTGAGCCACCATGTGGTTGCTGGGAATTGAACTCAGGACCTTTGGAAGAGCAGGCAATGCTCTTAACCACTGAGCTATCTCTCCAGCCCGTAGATATACTTTTTTAAAATAGCTGAAGGGCTGGAGAGATGGCTCAGTGGTTAGGAGCACTGGCTGTTCTTGCAGAGGACCTGGTTCAATTCCCAGTATCCACATGGTGGTTCACAACCATCCATAATTCCAGTCCCAGGGGTCCATCAGCCTCTTCTAGCCTCCTTGGGCACCAGGCAAGTCCATGGTGTATATAGAAATATGCAGGCAAAAAACTCATATACATAAAATGAACACATCTATTTTTTAAAAAAAAAATTAATGCAGCTTAAGTAATTTTCTAAGATTTTATTTTTAAAAAGAAAAAAAACTGTGCTGGGAAGACAGCTTAATCAGTAAAGTGCTGGCCAAACACAAAATCATGCCAAGGATGGCGGTGGCATGTACTTGTAATCCCAGAACCAGGGAGGTGGAGACAGGGGGATCCTTTGGGCTTACTGACCAGCCAATCTAGCCAGAGATCCTGTCTCAAAAGAGGTGAAGTGTTCTTGAAGATGCCACTGAAACTGTCCTCTGACCTACACACACACACACACACACCACACCACACCATACCACACCATACCACACTCACACATACATACACACACCACATCACACACACACACACATACACACCACACTCACACATACACATACACACACACACACACCACATTCACACACACATACCACACTCACACATACACACACACTACACACACCCCACACCACACTCACAATACACACATCACACATACACACCACACTCACACACACACTCATGCATAAAAACAATCCTTTCTCTTCGAGGGCTTTATCCTTTGAAGAGGGGAGATGGCTTGGTGGGTAAGGCAATAGTGATCGCTTCAACCGTGGCAGGCTTCAACCCAACCTTGCAGCAGGGCCATCAGTCTGCTGGAAGCCCTCCTGACCATGCAGTGACAGGAAGTACCAGGCACGAGGCACACTAGCCCCATCTGGCAGTTCCTACACAGACCCAGGTGGTCCATGCCTCCAGCAGCATCCATGCCGTAGCTTTTGCTAGGATGCTGAAAACAGTACAATACCATGTAGCAAGCCAAGGAGGGATCTTCTGCATACACAACCCCTCGACTCTTGGTGTCTGTGAACCAGGTGAGGTACACCACCACAAAGATGCCCCGAGAGATCGGCTGGGTGGCCATCATGCCTCTGTCTCTCCTTGTCACTCTCATTCATCTCATCTTTTCCTCTCTTCAGACTGCCACTCAGCCCTGCTCCTGCTGGGGTTCCTTTGGACAAGGAAGACACCTACGTTTGCTGCTGTTGCTTCCCCAGCCCTTATTTTGGGGGGCCCGTTTGCCCTTGAGGGATTGCCTGGCCACAGTACCTTGGTAGAATCATACCACGAGAGTAGAATTTTTGAGACTTTATTGCTTCTCATCTTTGGCTCGAAAATACGCTTGAGACCCTGTCCTGGCGCACGGCCCTCCTGTCCCACCTTCCTGGAGTTTCGTCTCATGCCCACACCATCTCATTTCCCTCCTTACTTCCTGCAGACCCCAACTAAGGCTTCCCAGGCATTTGAGTGTGTGACGTACCACTGATTTCTCTCCCCAAGACAGAAAATATTTCAGAGCACTCGTTTGCATTCATACAAGAATGAAATTTCACCCTGCGAACATGTTCACCCCATTGGTATAGGGCCTCCCCCCATCCCATCTACTCTACCACCTCCAGACCCAGGGACACCACGGCCACTGCCTCTACCTCTACCAAGTGCCATTTGCATGTCTTACCTCTAGCCATGGCTGCTGTTACTGCCTGGAATCTGGACTGCGGTATTCTGCTAATCTTTTAAAATTTATTTTATTTTTATCTATGTTATTTATTATTATTATTACTCGGGGTTTTTTTTTTGAGGCAGGGTTTCCTGTGTAGACCAGGCAGTCCTCAAACTCACAGAGATCACCTGCCTCTGCCTCCCGAGTGCTGGGACTAAAAGTGTGCACCACCGCTGCCTGGCTTGTATTTTGCTGATCTTTACGTTGGGCTGTACACTTGAGAGCAGAGCTTTGATGGTCTGAATGAGATGTCCCGAATAAGTCTTGGTATTTGGATATTTGGTGCTCAGTTAGTGGCTATTTGGGAAGGATTAAGCTGTATGGCCTTGCTGGGGGGTAGATGGGGGAAGATGGGGGGCAGGCTTGGGGTTTCAAAATCCTCTTACCCCTCTCAGTGTGCTCTCTCTTGCTTATGGGTTTAGATGTGAGCTCTCGGCTATTCCTGCCACCACGCCTTCGCTCTGCCATCATGGATTCTAACCCTCCCTGAAAGATTAAAGGGTTTTTTTATAAGTTGCTTTGGTCATGGTGCTTTGTCATAGCCATAGAAAAGTCACTAAGGCAGTCCCCCGCCCCCCAGTATCATGGAGTAGAAACTTCACATGGATGTATCTGGTCCCTTAAGTCTCACCTCCTAGGAAAATTAGAGGCGGGCAATGTGCTTATTGTCCCAGGAACAACTAGAAGTTGTGTTTCCCGTCTGCCAGTGTCACTGTCAGACAAGTGTCACACAAGACACTCTAGTGACAAGGACCAGCTAGGTGTGACTTAAGGAACTCTTCCTGACTTTTCATGGTAACTCCTGCACCCCTGTTTCAGGATGCCTCCAAGTCACCAGCTCAGTATCCCAGCAAGGAGGACAACTGCTCTTCACCTGCACTTTGTGGCACAAGAGAGGCGAAGCCGAGGGGCTAATACTCTTCTGGTGCAAAGACAGGCGGTCCGACTGTTCTCCTGAGACCAGCTTAGAGCAGCTAAGGGTGAAAAGGGACCCTGGGACAGATGGTAGCAATGAACAGAAATCTCAGTTGGTATTCATCATAGACCAAGCCACACCATCGGACAGTGGGACCTACCAGTGCTGTGCCCGAAGCCAGAAGCCAGAAATCTACATTCATGGTCATTTTGTCTCTGTTCTAGTCACAGGTAAGTAAGTCCCTAAGAACCAAATGCAGCCAGAGGAGCAGTGAGCGGGGCTGACAGTAGGAGTTTCAAGTAGCGAGTTGAGGTCCTAAATAACAATCCCCTTGAGCATCCTTCCTCCCCTGAGCATCCTTCCTCCCTTGAGCATTCTTCCTCCCTTGAGCATCCTTCCTCCCTTGAGCACCCTTCCTTTCTAGAGCATCCTTCCTCCCTTGAACACCCTTCCTTCCTAGAACATCCTTCCTTCCTCCCTTGAGCACCCTTCCTTCCTAGAACATCCTTCCTCCCTTGAGCATCCTTCATCACTTGAGCATCCTTCCTTCCTCTTACCCAGTTTTCTGCCAGCACCACGCTGGCTAATATACCTCATGTTAAACCTTTCTTCAAAGTATATGTATGAAGGTAATCTCATCTTTGTCTTTACTGTTCAGCATCTTTATCGAACGGCCCTTTCATTCTCATTAGAAGACTGAGTCTTCAGGAAGTGCAGGGATTTATTTAATGCCACTCCTCAACTGGACTAGTAACCATAGAAGAGAATAGGGGTGTTTATTAAATCCTAGTAATAAAATAATAAAATAATAATAATAATAATAATAATAATAATAATCAACCCAGGCCTTTTGATGACTACTCTGCAGTTCTCTCAGTGAAGAGCCTGTATTTCCCAAATATACAGAGATGGGTTTAAAATAAAATCAGTGATTTCCCTAAGAAGCATTTGACTCTAAGAAATGAACCTACTCCAGCTACTGGATTAGAACAGAAAAATAAAGCAGAAAGTGTGGATAGCCCCCACGAGTTCAGTTTTCTAGAATCAGAAGCCAGAAAGCTGAACAGGACCCAAAACAGTCCATCAGGGTCTCAAGCTCACCAAGGGAGCAAGGCTTCCGGCCTCTGACTATGCCCTTCATGCTCCATCACCTCCCCAGTGAACCTCACTGTGATGACTTTAGCCAAGCTGTAGAAAGGGCCCATCTGGGACTGAGCCTTCAGAATCCCGTGGAAAACGCACCTTCTCCCTACAATTCTATATCCAGCCAAACTACCAATCTATATGAGACGAGAGACACTGTTCGATGTACGATGGCTTGAAAAAGCTTGCCACTATGAACGTTTCTCAGTGCTGGAGATTGATCCCAGGACCTAGAACATGCTAAGTCAGTACTTTGTCACTGAGCCACATACCAGCCTCATACAATTTTTTTAAAGATTTATTTATTGGTTATATACAGCATGTTTTTCCTGCACACAAGAAGAGGGCATTAGATCTCATTACAGATGGCTATGAGCCACCATGTGGTTGCTGGGAATTGAACTCAGGACCTCTGGAAAAGCAGTCAGTGCTCTTAACCACTGAGCCACCTCTCCAGCTCCTCATACAATTTTTTTTTTAAAGAATCCACCAATCCAGCATGGTAGCACATACCTATAATCTCAGCACTCAGGAAAACAAAACTGATCATAAGTTTTGGGCCTGGACTACATAGCTAGACCATGTCATCAAACACACAAATAAATATTATCCTAGCCCTCCACCCACAGTAAATAAAACATCTGAGAGGCAGGGCCTTTTAATAAACATTCCTATTCCCCTCTATGGTTACTAATCATTCAAATGGTCCACTTCTCTTCAGTTACATCTATATTTTCTCCTTTCCTTGCTTGCTGCTACCTACCTAAACAACCCGTCACTTGGCACTTCTAACTATTCTTTCTTCCACCAAAATCCTCTCCCCCGGCTTCTGTGAGTGTTCTCTGACTTGTTTAATTTCTCCTTTACTTTGCCTCTATTTCCTATCTATCAAAACTAAGTCCTCAAGCTGGGCAGTGGTGGCATACACCTTTAATCCCAGTACTCAGGAGGCAGAGGCAGGTGGATCTCTGAGAGTTCGAGGCCAGCCTGGTCTACAGAATGAGTTTCAAGACAGGCTCCAAAGCCACAGAGAAACCCTATCTTGAAAAAACAAAACAAAACAAAACAAAACAAAACAAAACAAAAAAAACCCCTAAGTCTCATCTAACCTAACTCCCCCCCCCCCGAGTTTGTGTCTACCCTGGTTTAAACCTACACTTCACAAGTGATCCCAAAGTCACCTTCTCCAGCTCTACCTCCTTTCCAACGCTTTAACCAAACACCCCACTCTCAGCTGGACCACTTCCTGGCAGCACCCCATCTCCCCAAACTTGTCTTCTTGAGACTAGCATCTGTCCATGACTCTCGGTCAAAGTCCTGGTTCCTCGTTTTCTTCACCCATCTAATAAGTTACTACAAGTTTCCCTATGTTTACTATTTTCTTTTCAAATGTTTCCCAAGCCGGGTGGTGGTGGCGCATGCCTTTAATCCCAGCACTCGGGAGGCAGAGGCAGGCGGATCTCTGTGAGTTCGAGACCAGCCTGGTCTACAAGAGCTAGTTCCAGGACGGGAACCAAAACCACAGAGAAACCCTGTCTTGAAAAACCAAAAAAAAAAAAAAAAAAAAACAAAAACAAAAACAAAACAAAACTCTAGAGCTCCTCCGAGGTTGACTTGTGTCTGTACCTGCTGAAGGGAAGGCTAGGTTCTGTATTTATTTGCTCAGTTTAAGCCTATCACCACAGCCCGCAGATATCAAAACTGTTTATTCAGGAAGTGGATTATGCTGTCAGGCATTCTTTGAGATCACATGGGAAAAGCAACAAAAGGAAGTCCTGACCTCTGATCCCCTCTCCTGATCCGTGATTCTCTTTTGAACCTGGAACAGGGAACCACACTGAGATAACACCGAGACAAAGGCAGAACCATATTGACAGCACTCCCAGTTCAGACTTCCTGCAAGTAAAGGCCTGCGGGATGCTGGTCACCATCCTGGTGGCTCTTCAAGGTGTGTTCAGAAGAGATTTCAGCGCTTCAAGCTATGAGTTTGTACTGCCAGTTTAATTATTTCCTAGGCGGGAAAGTACAGAAAGGAAGGAGGGGAAAACGTGTTCCCCAAGGCCTGGCCATCTACAGTATGTGGGTGAAACCAGCTTATAGTTACTAAAGTCCTCATACTGTAGCTATGTGGAGACAGACAAATTGGACTTCCCTCTGGGTAAGAGGTTGGGCCTCTTAGGAAAGGCCTGTGGGAGACAAGAAACACAGCTGCCCCCACTCACTCAATGAACACAGCAACGCCCGGACAAGCCACAGGTCTCTAGTTATTACACAAAGATGAACAAGGCAGGAGACAGGGTTGGCCTGAGGTGGGGTTTGAACACAGCACCTCCACAAAGATGATGACCGTATTGAGTATTAAAATACTGAGACATTTAATAATTTTCCACTAGGATTTTGCATAACAAATAAATGATACGAGATTTTGACTGTCCTTGGCAGCCAAAAGGGCCAGCTTCTACACAGGGGACATGAGGATGGAGCAGTCTGGTCATTTACTTATACTGAATACAAGTTTCCCTAGTGGGTTAAGCTATATTCTTGTTAATAAATGCTATTTCTTCAGGCACACTTTGAGTACACACTCAAAGGGAAACGGGGTCCACCTTGCACTATCGCCACTATCTGACTCCAGAGTCACCCCAGAACAGCAAGGCCTCTGCTCCCAGTGCCCTTTTCTAGTCAAGAACAAAGCCTTACATTCAACTATTTATTTTCTCCTGTACTCAAGGCGCTCTGAAGGTACACAAAAGAAAAAACAAAACTAAATCATATACTACTTATGAAGCTGTGTGAGTGAGACATGGTCTCCCCATGCAGCCCAGACTGGTTTCCAACTTAGTCCTACCCAGGCGTCGGACCATTGGGATTACAGGTGTGAAGAGCCATGTCCATCTTTTCCTTCTTTTCCTCTTCCTCCAATCCAAGCCTTAGCAGACAGGGAAGAGGCAGCGTTCAGCAGAAAAACACACACGTTTCCGGGGGCCTTAGCGATATCATGGAGACCAAGTTATAATGCTTTTTCTTCCATGTGAGGTTAAAGTGAAGAAGTGTCCTGATCCCTGTGCCTCCCTCTGCGCCTCCCACACAGCCCAGATACTATGCTCACACATTTCCCCATTCCCTTTCTAATCACGAGAGCCTATCAAACAGCCACCTCAGGATGGGCGAGACGTCTCAAATCGGGTGTTATTTCTTAGTCTAAGTTGTGAGGTAGTGATACAAACCATTCATTTTCTTTCAACAGCTCTATAAACCTTGTGGCCAAACAAACAAACAAACAAAAAACTTCAAAAGAAGGTACAGCAAGATAAATCTGACAATGTACACGAGAAGAACGGGACGGGAAACAGATGCCAAGCAGACCAAGAATCTGGAGGGCCAGCAAGATGGCTCAGCCAGGAACAGGAGCTTGCCTGCCAAGCTTCAACTCAAACCTTTGCACCCACATGGGGGAAGGAGAGAACTGACTCCCCCAAGCTGTCCTCTGACCCCAATAAATAAAATCATTCCAGGGATCTGGCAGAGCCTTTGGCATACTTCTGGGCCTTCCTTCCTTATTACCAGTGCAAGTTTGCCTACTCCCGCCTCAGTGCCAAAAAAGAAAACATTTTACAAGTGTGGTTGGTGTGCTGGCCTTAAATACCAGGTATGTTTTATACCACAGAATAATGGTTCGTCTCCCCTGCAACACAGTAAAATAAGCGAGTTCTAATTTTATACGTGTGTACAATGCTTGTATGTGTGCACACTGAACGTGGAGGTCAGAGAACAACTCCTGGGAGCTGGTTCTCCTTCCTCTGTGAGGGCTGGAGATCAAACTCATGTGGCCAGGCTTGTGCAAGTGCTAACAGCTGTCTGCAACTCTGACACCCTCGCACAGACATACAGGCAGGCAAAGCACCAACACAAATAAAAATAATTAATAAATTATAAAAGAAAACTGTACTTCTAACTGGGCCATGGTGGCACACGCCTTTAATCCAGCACTTGGGAGGCAGAAGCAGGTGAATCTTGTGAGTTTGAGGCCAGCCTGGTCTACAGAGTGAGTTCCAGGACAGCCAGGGCTACAGAGAGAAACCCTGTCTCAAAACCAAACCAAACAAAAAACAGCTGTACTTCTGATTAGAAAAAATGGCCACCACAAGCCGCAGCCAGGATCTCAGTGAGAAAGAAAAGCTACAACAGATGCTTTGTTTATGTGCACACCATCCAATCTGTCACAAAGAAAATGTAAAAAGAGGGGGGGAAGAAGATCTCAAACTTGAATGTCTACAGTTCCTCTTGTCTGGGACATCTTCTAGCTCAGTTAAGAGCTACACTTGGTCCTGGTACACACCCCTAGTCATGCACACTGTATTCTGATTTCCATTAGAACCCCCTAGGACAGTGTCATCTGTGTGCCCAGACAAGGACATTAGTACCAGCCGGCATTTCCTCCCGCAGGAATGACACCATTCCATTAACTCCTTCCCAGCTCCATTCATAGAACTTTGGAGATTTGCTTTGGAAACTCTTAAGAGCAGTCTCTTAGAACAACTTTCAAATCTCTGTTAATCCCACAACCCTGAATTCATCATCCTGAATAAATATTTACACATATATTCATATAAATAATGTATAATGATTCACATATATTCATATAATACATTGTACGTACGTATACAATTAGAGTAGTGTACAGGCTGAGGCCCGGCTGACCCAGTAATGGCTGGCCATCAGAAGGTCCAAGGATCTAGCAGTCACAGTCTGTTAGGGTGGATGTCTCAACTTGTCTTCAGTATTTGCTGGGATCCTGAAGAAGTAGGTACAACGTTTTCACTTGATGGCAAGTGAGACTGAAGCTGCCATCAAGAGCAAGGGCAAGCAGGCAAAGAGCAGAAGCTTCCTCCTTCCATGTCCTTTGTAGAGGCCACCACCAGAAGGTGTGGCCCAGATTCAACGTGGATCTTCCCACATCGAAAGGTCCAGATTAAAGATGGGTCTTCCTGCATCAAAAGGTTTAATTAAGACAAATCCCTCACTGGTGTGCTGGTGTGGGTGGTCCTTCTGTCTGTGTGTTGCTTTTATTGGTTAATGAATAAAGAACTACTTTGAGCACATGGCAGGGAAGAACAGAAGTAGGCGGGGAAAGCTAGGATGTATGCTGGGAGAAAGAAGGGCAGAGTCAGGGAGACGCCATGGAGCCGCTGGAGACTTTGCTGGTAGGCCATGACCTCGTGGTGATGCACAGATTAATGGAGATGGGTTAAATTAATATGTAAGAGTTAGCCAATAAGAAGCTATAGGTAATGGTGATTTAAATAATACGGCTTCTGTGTGATTATTTCAGTTCTCAGCTAGCCGGGAAGCTGGGAAGAACAAGCAGCCTCTTCCAACAGTGTGCCCTTCATTTTCAGATTTTAGTTCATTCTAATGTTGGCAAGTTGACAACTAAGAATAGCCATCACAAAGTCGGGCAGTGGTGGCACACACTTTTAATCCCAGTACTCGGGAGGCAGAGGCAAGTGGATCTCTGCGAGTTTGAGGCCAGCCTGGTTTACAGAGTGAGTTCCAGGGCAGGTTCCAAAGCTACAGAGAAACCCTGTCTCAAAATTAAACAAACAAACAAACAAAACAAAAAATAAATAAGTAGCCATCACAAGCACGTTTATCTTCCCATTTCTTTACCACAGAGGAAAAGGTTTTGCTCTTACTATTTAAGTATCTATTATACAAACCCTGCTTCTACAGTCTGCTTCCTTCATTGATGTCAGTGAGTTTCACAGCAGCTTAGTAGACAACTCTGAAGCTTCCCTCACTTCTAAGCCCCTTTGGTGCAATTTAGACGAGACAGACGAAGCTTTTCTTTTTTTCTTTTTTTTTTTTTTTTTTTGGTTTTTCGAGACAGGGTTTCTCTGTGGTTTTGGAGCCTGTCCTGGCACTAGCTCTTGTAGTGCTGGGATTAAAGGCGTGCGCCACCACCGCCCGGCTCAGACGAAGCTTTTCTTGAGTGATCTAGTTCTCCTCGAGGAACAGTACTTGTAGCCAGACAGAAACTGAAGTATGCAAGAGCACAGGAGATTCAATGTGCTACCAAACATGTATCAATAGTATTAACCCTGGTATGGTACACCTATAGTCCCAGTGCTTGGGAGGCTGCGGAAGGAGGATGGTGAGTTCAAGGCCAGCCTGGACTATAGAGCATGACCCTGTGACAGAAGGGGGGGGGTTAGTGTGCAACTGAAGCTTAGTTTTAATGTATGCTCTTAGCGCACTTGATGTCCTTGTTTCAACTGCTCAGTCCCCTCAAAGCCATAAATACATATAGACAAACAAATAATTAATAACCAAGCCAAGCATGGAAATGCACACCGGTCTTCCTAGGCCTGGAGGCTGAGGCAGTAGGGTCTGATGTTCCAAGCCAGCTTGGGCTATACAGTGAGACACCTTCTCACACTAACCGAGGTAGTGGGACTGGGGGCGTGGCTCCCAGGAGAGTGTTTTCCAGCATTTATGAAGTCCTGGGTTCCAACCCCAGCAACACATAAACTGGGCATGGTGGCACACTCATATAATCCCACACTGAAGGGATTCAGAAACCCAAGGTTGTCCTCGGTTACAACATGAACCCTCCCCCTAAAACACACACACACACAAATGTGAGTTCAACTGATTATAATATATGAGTACTAGATAATAAACATCCTTAAGTAATTTGCTCTTGACCCTTAGAGATGACAAAGTTTTACTTTAAGTGGATCTCTGCCATTGACCATGTAATGAGGTACCTACTTATCCAAGCCAAGTGTCCTGTAAGAGAGAAATCCTGGGAAAACGGGGCCTGTTTGTACATGAGAGAAGCAGAATGTGAGATTCCAATCTTCCCTCTGCCTGCTGACTCTGTGACCACTGTTATGGTTTTCTGTCTCTTTAAGAGACAAGCCACGCCCACTCCCACTCTGCTCCCTCCCCCATCCCCTGAGGCAGGCTGATCTCCAGCTTCCGGCCTGAGCTCACTCTCTTTTTCCATCTTCCTCTCGGAGAGGCAGCTTCGCTTCTGCCTGTCTCCCCACTTCTCTGCTTCCCCCCTTCTCTGTCTCTTTCTCCTCTTCTCTCTCTCTTTCTCTCTCTGTCCCCCTCTTCACCCTTCCTCCTCCATAACCCCCTGAATAAACATTCAACCTCACCCTGCATGTCTTGTCTATCCATGTTTCTGTCTTCTGCCCGCCCGCCATGTGTCTCCCTGCCTGGGACCAGCAGCCATCTCTGCCTGGGGCCCACTGCCTGCTGCCACATGGCCCGCCACCACTGCTCTGAGACCAGAAGCCGTCTCTGCCTGGGACTGGCTGCTCCCAGGGCCCGCTGCCTACCACCACATGGCCCGCTCCCACCATTTGGGACCTACAGCATTTCTGCTGCCTACTGCCGCAGGGATCTTGCAGCATTTTTTTAATATTTATTTATTTATTATGTATACAATATTCTTTTCTGTGTGTATGACTGCAGGCCAGAAGAGGGCACCAGACCTCATTACAGATGGTTGTGAGCCACCATGTGGTTGCTGGGAATTGAACTCAGGACCTTTGGAAGAGCAGGCAATGCTCTTAACCGCTGAGCCATCTCTCCAGCCCCTCTTGCAGCATTTTTTAAAAAAGAACACAACCACCATGTCTTTTCTTCCTCTAAAGTGCAATCTGTATATACATGTGTCTGAGAGTGTATATATTATCTAAATATACACACACAGAGAGGAGGGAGGTCTGGAGGGAGGGAAGGAAGAGGGACAGGGGGGTGCACACCTTCAATCCCAGCACCAGGCAGTGGGGGGGGGGGGAGATGGGCAGGTCAATCTCTGTGATTTTGAGGCCAGCTTGGTTTACATAGTGAATTCCAGGACAGCCAGGGTTATGTAGAGAGACCCTGTCTCAAAAAACAAAGGAAAAACCAAATTCTTCCTTTAAATCTCCTGACTTGAGAATCAACTATTGGATTACCAGAGAACTGCTAAAAAACAGATACCTGAGAATTTACAAAACTGTCACACAGCAATCGTTGATAAATAAATTTATATTGAGATAAGGAAGGTATTTAATCTACAGTCATTCTTTTTTAATTGCATGTATATGTGCATCTTTGTAGGTATTTGCTATGTGCATATGGGTGTCTGGGGAGGCCAGAGGAAGAGGTCACAGCATACCCTGGAGCTGCAGCAAGGGCAGTCGTGAGCCACTTGACATGGGTGCTGGGAACTGAACTCAAGTCCTAGGCAAGAGCATGAGGTCTTCTTTTCTTTTCTTTTCTTTCTTTCATTCTTTTTGTTTGTTTGTCTTTTGAGACAGGATTTGTGAAGACTTTGGCTGTCCTAGAACTAGCTTTGTAGATCAGGCTGGCCTCAAACTCACAGAGATCCACCTGCCTCTACCTCTGGGATCAAAGGTATGTGCCACCACTGCTTGGCAAAAATAGATTCTTTTCTCATACAATATATCCTGATTATAGTTTCCCCTCCCTCCACTCCTTCTAGCTCCTCCCCACGTCCCCTCCTTTTTGTCTCTCATTAGAAAAGAACAGGCTTCCAAGAAACAACGGCAGAACATGACAACATAGAATGTAATAAGATGAAGCAAAACTATCATATCAAAGTTGGACACAGCAACCCAAGAGAAGAAAAAGAGTCCCAAGAGCAGTCACTAGAGTCTGAGTCTCATGGTTAGGAGTCCTGTTGTAGGGGGCCGCTTGTTTGTTCCTGGCTGGTTAGCCCCAAAATAATCACACACAACCATTTATTTGCAATAGCTTAAGTGTATTTCTAGCTAACTCATATATTAGGTTAACCCATCTCCATTAATCTATGTACTGCCAAGTGGCTGTGGCTTACCGGGTAAAGTTCCAACCTCTGTCTCAGGTGGGATACATAGCTTCTCCTGACTCCGTCTTCTTTCTCCCAGTATTCAGCCTAACTTTCCCTACCTAGTTGTTGTTATTGTTCTTGTTCTTCTCCTCCTCCTCCTCTTCCTCCTCTTTGGTTGGTGTCAATGTTTCCCTTTTGGTAGCTTGCAGAGTACCTTCCTGAACCAAACAGACTCAAACATAGGGATGAAGGTTAGATGTAGGTACCAGCTTGACTTTTTCCATGTTCATGAGTTGTGTGGTTATTGTCCTCAGCAATGGGGCCCCTGCTGTCAGTTTTCAGAGAGCAACCCTTTGTCTTAACAACAACACCTAGCTTGTTTAGTAATTTCCATGGGATCCCCTTGACCAAAAAGTCAATTGAATGTATCCCAGTCCTGCCACTGGGAACCTTGCCTGGCAACAAGAGATGGCCAGTTGAGACTGCATATCCCACACTGCTAGGAGTCCTCACTAGGATCACCTTCATACATTCCAGGAAGTTTCCACTGTGCTGGGTTTCCACACTACTCCCCAAATGCCCCCCATTCCCAGCCTCTCTCCACCCTATCTCCCCATCACCTGATCCTACTCCCCCACTCCCATTCCCACCTGCCCCCAGTCCACCAGCAAGATCTATTCTACTTTCTCCTCTCAGAGAGACCGATGTATCCCCCTAGACCACCTTCTCTTTATCTAGTCTCTCTGGGTATACAGATTGTAGCTTGGTTACCATTTACATAAAGGCTGATATCCACTTGTAAGTGAATATATACACTAATTAACTTTCTGAGTCTGAGTTACCTCACTTAGGATGCTTTTTTCTAGGTCTATCCATTTGCCTACAAATTTCATGATGTAAACTAAAATTATAGCTGAGTAATATTGTGCAAATGTACCACATTTTTAAAAATCCATTCTTCTGTTGAGGAACATCTAGGCTGTTTCCAGTTCCTGGCTATTATGAATAAAACCATAATGAATGTGGTGGAGCAAGTATCCTTGTAGTATGGCAGAGCACCCTTTCGGCATATGCCCAAGAGTGGTAGAGCTGGATTTTGAGGTGGATTGATTCCCAACCTAGTCTAAGGAATCGCCATATTGATTTCCATAGTGGCTATACAAGTTTGCACTACCACCAGCAATCTATGAGTGTTCCCTTTACTCCACATCCTGGCCAATGTGATCTTAGCCACTCTGATGGGGGTGTAAGATAGAATCTCAAAGTCGTTTTGATTTACATTTCTCTGATGGCAAAGGATAATGAACATTGCTTTAAGTGCTCCTCAGTCATTTGAGTTTCCTCTGTTGAGAATCTGTTTAGATCTGTACCCTATTTTTAAATTGTATTCTTTGTTTTTCTGATATGTCGTTTGTTGAGTTCTTTATATATTTTGGATATTAATCCTCTATTGAATGTGGAGTTGGTAAAAAAAAATATTTTCCCATTCTGTAGGTTTCTGCTTTGTCCAATTAACGGTGTCCTTTCCCTTAGAGAAGCTTCTCAGTTTTGTGAGGTCCTATTTGTTAACTGTTGAGCTTAGTGCCAGCACTATCAGTGTTCTGCTCAGGACACTTCTGTGCCAATGATCTCAAGGCAATTCCCCACTTTCTCTTCTATCAGATTCAGTGTGTCTGGTTTATGTTAAGGTCTTTGATCCACTTGGACTTGAGTTTTGTGCAGGGTGATAGATATGGATCTATTTGCATTCTTCGATATGCAAACATCCACTTTGCCCAAAACCATTTGTTGAAGATGCTGTCTTTTTTCCAATGTGTATTTCTGGCTTCCTTATCAAAATCAGGTGTTCATAGGAGTGTGGATTTATGTCTGGCCTTCGATTCCACTGATCAATGTGTCTGTTTTTAAATCTTGCTGTTTTTATTACTGTAGCTCTGTAGCATAACTTGAAATAGGGAATTATGTGACCTCCAGCAGTTCTTTTATTGTTCAAGATTGTTTTAGATATCCTGGGTTTTTGTTTTTATATATGATGTTTAGAATTGCACTGTCAAAGTCTATAAAGAATTGTGTTGGAATTTTGATGGGGATTGCATTGACTCTGTAGATTGCTTTTGGTAGGATGTCAGTTTTATTATGTTAATCTATGAGCATGGGAGATCTTTTCATATTCTGGTATCTTCATCAATTTCTTTCTTCAAAGACTTGAAGTTTTTATCATACATGTCCTTTACTTGCTTGGTTAGAGTTACCTCAAGATATTTTGTATTATTTGAGGATATTGTGATTTTTTCTCAGTACATTTGTCATTTGTATACAGGAGGACTACTGATTTTTTAATGTTATTTATTTTTTAGTTAATCTTGTATCCAGCTATTTTGCTGAGAATGCTTATCAGCTGTAGAAATTTTTAGGGTCACTTATGTATACTATCATATCACCTGCAAATAAAGATACTTTGACTTCTCCCTTTCCAATTTGTTCACCTTGGTCTCCTTTAGTTGTCATTGCTCTAGCTGAATAGATATGGAGAACATGGACAATCTTGTCTTGTTTCTGATTTTATTGTTTTGATTTTCTTCTCATTTAATTTGATGTTATCTATAGAATTGCTGTAAATTGCCATTATTATGTTTAGGTATGGTCCTCATATCTCTACTCTCTCCACAACTTCTATCAAGAAGGGACGTTGGATTTTGTCAAAAAAAAAAATTCTGTATCTAATGTGGTTTTTTTTTTTACTTAGTTTATACGGTGAATCAAATTTGTTGATTTACATATGTTGAACCATCTCTGCACCTCTGGGATGAAGCCTACTTGATCGTGGTGGATTTTTTTAATGTGTTCTTAGATTTGGTTTGCAAGTATTTTATTGAGTATTTTTGTATCTGTGTTCATAAGGGAAATTGTTCTGTAAATTCTCTTTGTTGGGTTACATGGTTTAGGTAAAAGGGTAACTGTGGCCTCATAAGATGAACAAGGCAATGTTCCTTCTGTTTCTATTTTGTGGAATAAACTGAGGGGTGTTGGCATTAACTCTTCTTTGAAAGTCTGATAGAATTCTGCACTAAAACCTGCACTAAAAAAAGCCCGGGCTTAGCCAGACAGTAGTGGTGCATGCCTTTAATTCCAGCACTCAGGGAGGCAGAGGCAGGAGGATCTCTGAATTCGAGGCCAGCCTGGTCTACAGAGAGTTCCAGGACAGCCAGAGATACACAGAAAAACCCTGTCCAGAAAAAAAAAAAGCCTGGGCTTTCTTGAGGGGGGCGGAGCTGGGAGAGTTTTAATGACTGTATCTATTTCACTGGGGGTTATAGGTCTATAGACTTATCTGCTCCTAATTAAACTTTGGTAACTGGTATCAAGAAAATTATTCATGGCCGGGCGGTGGTGGTGCATGCCTTTAATCCCAGCACTCGGGAGGCAGAGGCAGGCGGATCTCTATGAGTTCGAGGCCAGCCTGGTCTACAAGAGCTAGTTCCAGGACAGGAACCAAAAGCTACGGAGAAACCCTGTCTTGAAAATCCAAAAAAAAAAAGGGGGGGGGGGCAAGAAAATTATTCATTTCTTTTAGATTTTTTTTCAGTTTTGTGAAATACTGGTTTTTAAAGTATGTCTTTATGATTCTCTGGATTTCTTTGGTGTCTGTTGTTATACTCCCTTTTCATTTCTGATTTTGTCACTGTGAATATTCTCTATCTTTTAGTTTGGATAAGGGTTTGTCTATCTTGTTTTCTCAAAGAACCAACTTTTGTTTCATTGATTGTTCTTTGCTTCTATTTTATTGATTGAGTGTGATTATTTCTGGCCATCTACACTCTTGGGTAAGTTGCTAGTATAAGATCTCTACAATTTTTCAATGTAGGCATTTAGTGCTATCAACCTTCCTCTCGGCACCACTGTAGTTGAGTCCCTAAGTTTGGGTATGCTGTGTATTTGTTTTCACTGAATTCTAGCAAGTCGTTAATTCCTTTATTTCTGTCTTGATCCATCTTTCATTAAGAAGAGATTTGTTCTGTTTCCATGAATTGAAATGTCGTCTTGGTGGATTTTTTTTCTTTGATGCATAAATTAGTGTCCTTTTCTATCTCTTTTGATTAATTTTGGTTCAGCAGGCAGGGAACTCTCTAATTATTTTGTTTTCCCTCCTCAACTTCCTTGTCCTTTAACAAAATACAAAGACATCTTTAACCCACACACTTACCCCCAAACCAGAGTGTAAGTCATCAAAAACTGAGGAAGGGCTCCTAGCCAAAAAAGAGACACATCAAACTGTAGTGATCTTGTTCTGACTGCCCTGAACTGTGAGTGCTGATGTTCTGCTATAAATGCAGCTGTGCACCTTCAGGTCCCGTTCTGCTATAAATGCAACTGTGCGCCTTCGGGTCCTGTCTTGGTGCCAGCAGCTAATAGCATCTCCATTATGTCCTTCTGAGACACTGAAGCTCAACACCATTCTCACCAATCTCCATTTATTCAGCTTTAAACATGGACAGAGCATGTGTATGGGCAGTGTTAGAACTTAAAGCGAGGCCTACCTTTCCCAGAGAAGTTGTTTTGGGCATGATTACATTGATCAGATTGATTCTAAGTATAGGGAGAACTGAACAGAACAGGAAGAGTTTCACACATAAAAAATGGGCTTTATAAACTAAAACAAGGCAACATAAAATCCCAATCCCTAAATAACAATGAATTATCAAAAATGTGCCTTGGTATAGAAGCACTAATAAAATAATCCTATTTTTTCTGAGGGAAATTATTGTAAGGTCCCGAGTATGAAAGACAGTAAACAAAGAGGTGAGGGTCATCAAAAACAGCTCAGTAGTAAGGATTTCCAACATCTGTCCTTCTGCGTTATTATGTGCTGCCCAACTTAATGCCAAAAAGGAACCAAAATCAGATTTCTTCCAACCCAAGACTAAGACATGCCATGTTGGTTTTTAGGGACACTGCACTTCCTGAATTAAAATAAGAAAATCAAAGTGTAGATGACAGGCCACTTTTCCTTCCCACTGTAGTTTTCCTTGTTTGCTCTCTGAAGATCAAGGCAAGTATAGTCTCAGACTCCTGAGTTTTTTTATTCTTACCTTGCTAATGTGGCCAAGAGTAGGTACTCTTGCACTATGAAGACAAAAAGACTTTATATAGGGCTCTGGCTCCTCTGTATTTGCTGCAAAGTCCACGACTGGTGGGACAGAGATTGGAGGAGGAGGTAGAGACATCCATTACAAGACAACATGACAGCAGAACCCTAGCTAGACTTTAAGGAACTGATTCTACTCAGGCAGGAGCAAACTGACATAATTAAGTTTTACACTCAAAAAAGTATCACTGAATTCAGGAACAAGAGGCATTTGGTTGTAGATACAATTCCATCTGTAGGTCCTAACCTTAAATTTAGAGAAACACACTCATTGCATTAATATTATGGGTTGGGGTTTCTTACATGATTCCTAAATCCATCTACTACTTTGTTTGCTTGTTTAGTTTTGAAACAATTTACAGCTATGATAAGAAGATTAATACAGGCAGCCCTGGTTCAGGTGTAGTCTTTAGTTTCAGAAAGTCCATCGGTCATGTAGCTGGTTGTCATTGCTAAATCTGTTGCTTGCAGAGGCCTCAGAGCTCTGGGTTTGCCGAGTGGAGTCCTCACCATTTAAGCTCTTCCTACATACTGGGCATGTGTCATGCTGAAACAAAATGATATCAGTCCATGTAAACAGCATGACCTTAGAAGCTAGGAATGCCAAGCTGGGGAGATGGCTAAGTCAGTAAAATGTTTACAAACAAATACAGGGGTTTCATGCAATCCACATAAAACGTGAGTGACAGATGTTTGTAATCCCATTGCTAGAGAGGCAGAAACACAGACCCCTGGGGTTTGTGGCCAGCCAGCCTAGCCTGATCTGTCAAGTTCCAAGTCAACCAACCAGAAACACCATCTCAAGAATCAAATTGAATACTTCTTAAGAAAACAACATCTAAGGTTGACCTCTGACCTCCCCATGCCCACAAAGACTATGCGCTTACATGCCACTTAACCACCCCCATTATGACATAAGGATACCTGCCTAGCATTCACGGGGTCCTAAGTTCAAGCCCCAGTACCATCAAAACAGGATATCTCTGGTATAGAATGTTAAGCAGAATGGACAGAATTCTAAGTCAAGAAGTTAATAAAAGCTAACATATAACAGCAAATAAAACGAACTACTAACAGTGACCTGAATCATGACAAAAAGGTATCTATCAATTATTTCCCCATGTAGTCTAGATGAGGCTAAGCAAACCTTTTTTTTTTTTTAAGCGATAGAGATGGGGCTGGAGCGAAGCTCAGTGGTTAAAAGCATACACTACTCTTGCAGAGGGCTGAGCTCAGTTGCCAGGACTCATGTGCTACACTGCCTACAACCCAAGCTCCAGAGAATTCGACACCCTCTTCTTGCCTCCAAGGGCATCTGTACTCATGTGTACAAACCCACTCCTTCCACATACATATAAACATGATTAAAAATAACAATTACATCTTTAAGAGGACAGAGAATAAGTGTTTTAGGCTTTGCAGGCTATCCCAACTCCGGCACAACTCTTCAACCCTGCCCAGCTAGCGCAGGAGCAGCCACAGTCTGTTAAATGTCTCAGAAACATTGTATTTACAAGACCTGCTGGCATGCCACTGCGGCCTGTTTGCTAGAATACACTACGCTCTGATTAGAAGCACTGCAGAGGGATAATAATGGAAAAAAACAACCTACATGACACTAGGAGCCAGGCAAGGAGGCTAAAATTTGATTTGCTTGCCTCTCTGAACTACAACTTCATCTCTCCTCTGAAGCAGCCTTGTCCCAGCCCAGAGCCAGCTGTACTCACCAGTTCCAACCACGGCACAATGCAGCTGCTGTGAAAGAAGTGGTTGCAGGGTAACTGCCGGACTTTCTCGTCAACTATGTAGTCTTCTTTACATACTGGACATTCTAAACCCGTATCTGTGGGAGGAAGATGTGTGTGTTAAAGCAACAAGCAAAAAAAA
>JABTXL010006431.1:1666335-1702471 GCA_025134845.1 Neodon shergylaensis
GAAAAGAAAAGAAAAGAAAAGAAAAGAAAAGAAAAGAAAAGAAAAGAAAAGAAAAGAAAAGAGGGAGGGAGGGAGGGAGGGAGGGAAGGAAGGAGGGAAGGAGGGAGGGAGGGAGGGAGGAAAATCTCTATAGTCTTTCAGTTTCAAGACTGTTTAAAAGTCCAAATTCTCTTTTGAGACACAAGGCAATCTCTTAATTATAACCCCCTGTAAAACCAAAAGCAAATTACACACTTCCAATATACAACGGCACAAACTACACATCATCATCCCAAAAGGGAAGAAAAGGGAACATAGTGAGGAAATACTGGACCAAAAACCAGCAGACCGAAAACCGGCAGAGCAAACCCCACTTCTGTAACTCCATGCCGCTCTACCTGCCCAGCTTTGCCCAACATGCTTCTCTGTCTTAAGATGACTGCACTCCCTGCTTGTAATTCTTGTCTATCCCACAGCGCTGGCATCTCTACCATCCTAGAATCGCCAACACAACCCAGGCTTCACTGTCACAGTTTCACACAACAGCCTGTTCAGGCCTCCAGACAGGGACTCCCTTGCCACATGCCTGGCCTCCGCAGCTTTCCTTAACCATGGAGGAAGACAACACAGCCCCTGTACTCCTGTATCTCTCCAAATTCTAAAACCAGAACCACCATGTGGCAAGTTTGGCTGCCTGCTTGGGATGGTACCTGGCCCCTCCTTGAGTCACAGTCAGTAAAAGCTTTCCTTTGTTGTGGCTCTTTAGGAACAGGTAATCCCTTAGGTTTTTCCACAGGCTGCAGGCTCTGCTGGGTAGGAGTCGCTATGGGCACCACTCCCTTTATTTCCATGCCTCCTTATCTCTTCCAACATAAACAAAATTCCTGTTCTTTCTCCTCAAATTGTACATTTTGTATGTCTTTTTTGCCCTACTTATTCATTTTCATTGTAGATCTGCGTAAGAGTGGTCACTAATAGCCACGTGTTAATATTAGTCCGCCTTAAAATCTACCAATGAAATTTGTACAAAACCCTTCAACCTAGCCTCGGGCAAATTGTTCAGATAAAGGCAAAATATAGGCACAGTCTTTGTCAAAATGCCAAAAGAATGGTCTCTAGACCAGTTGCTAATATTGCTCCCCTCTGAAACTTCTTGAGCAGGGCCTCCACAGTCCACACTTCTCTCAGCACTACTGTCCTTCAAACTCCACTTACAGGCTTATAGCCTTAAACCACTTCCCTAGAACAAAGTGACAAAGTTGCCCACATTTCCCCAAAAAATAGCATGGTCATGTCTATTACAGCAATATGACATTTCTTAGTACCACTTTGTATCGTAACTACACCATGACCAAGGCAACTTATAAAAGAAAGCATTTAATTTGGGGGTTCTGGATCCACAGGATTAGAGTCTTTGACCATTGTGACAGCGAATATAGCAACCGGAACAAATTTTACTTACATAAACTTCTCAGAGCAACCCGTCCTCTTGTATACCTGAAAGCTCTTTTATCTTACTTTTAGCCAATCTGAGGCAGCAGCCATAGTCAATTCACTCTGTGTGTCTTTGAGACTCTCTTCCTTCCCCTCCCTCCCCACTCTCTGAGAGAGACAGTGTATGTGAGTGTACTGTATAAGTGTGTGTGTGTATGTGTGTGTGCGTGCGTGTTTTGGACACTGAAGCAGGGCCTTATCCTAAGCCTTACACCTCTGGTTCCAAAAGCTTTCTTGCACGAAAGTGACCTGTCCTGATAAGTGACCTCACTGTCACCAGGCATTAGTCCTCAGGGAACTGTGTGCTCACTTACCAGGCTATCATCGGCAACCTCAGAATAGCAATGTTCTCTCATTCTCCAAACTTCTGTGGCATCATGGACTCACCCTCCTTAGCCCTCACACATCACTCAAGCTCTGTCGCTATTTAACTGGTAAGCCTCTTCTGCCTTCTCACCCAGCTGCCCTCCCCACTCCAGCCTCCCCAGAAGGGAAAATAAATACTAAATATTTGGGAAATTTTCTTGGACTCAGATTTTTCTAATATATCTATTTGGGGGGGCTAGAGAGATGGGTCAGCAGTTACAAGCACTGGCTTCTCCTCCAGAGGATGCAGGATCAATTCCCAGCACACGGGAGCTCACAACTGTCTCTAACTCCAGTTTCAAGGGGTCTGACACCCGCACACAGGCATACATGCAGATAAACATCAATGCACATGAAACAAAATTAAATTTTTTTTTTTTTTGGTTTTTCAAGACAGGGTTTCTCTGTGGTTTTGGAGCAAAATTAAATTTTTAAAAAATAAAAACTATATATCCATTTAGAAATTCAGCTAATTATGAAAAATAATTTAATTGTCTAACCAACACACTAAAGAAAAACACAGTAAAATCAAGCATAAACCCTTGGTAAAATAACCACTAGAACAGTGAAGGGAAGTGCTGCTCTAGATAACTTCCTTCTAAAAGGTTTTATCTCCAGATACATGGGCATAAAAAAAACATAAAGCTTAAGAATACTTTTGAGAAAGATTTTTTTTTACATTTTTTTTTTTAATCTAAACCCCTTCTCCATGAAGTACACTCATGGCTCTAATCTACCAGCCCCTTATGAAGGACAGATATTGGGGTCTACATACCTAGCATGTGTTAATTTACTCAATCTCACAGACAGGCAGAAAGACTGTGAGAACTTTTGCTAGAGTTACACAGTTAGTAGGTTGCACACCCAGGATCTGGAGTCAGGTAACTTGGTTCTGGAGTCTGCTCTTAGTCACCTGTACACGATCCTTCCTGGAGACTAAAAGACCGTCCTTAGGCTGTACTTTATACATACGCCCCACAGGAGGCTCAGGATGCTCTCTGTATTCTGTCTTCTCACCCACCTCATGTGTTTAAATTTGTTCTTCAGCTACAGTGTAATGCTGTGCAGGCAAGGAAACCAGACATTGGCTTCCTGCCCCTACTTCTGGCAGAATGGCTACTTATCAAAACAATTCTCACCTAATTCTTCAAATTTCTATAATATTATAAAGACTGGGAATTTCTATAATATTATAAAGACATTTTTCCAGTTATAAAATGCAAAACATCACTTTAAAGGGAGGAAATTAATTCCAGCAACCAGGAGACAAAGGCAGGTAAATCTGGAAATTAGAAGCCAGCATGGTCTACATAGTGAGTTTCAGAACAGCCAGAGCTAAATAGAGAGATCTTGTCTTCAGAAAGGAAAAAAAAAAAGGATAAAATTAAATATTGAGAAATAGTGACAAGAGACTTCTACAAAGAGAAAACTGGGCATAATTACATCCTTGCTACAAACTTGTCTGTCACTGATAACTAAGATAACTAAGTGATGAACTCGCAACCATCACTTCTGCAAAATTAACACCTGAAGGATAGCCCACGCCATAGTGGCAGATATAGCAATACTAAAGTTAGAATGCTGACCACATGTATTTATTTTCCCTCTTACTCAATGCATCTCCTCCTCATGAATCATACATTCAAAACCGACAGATCTATTTCCATTTCTTAAAAGAGGACAAACACTTAAAGAAAATCAAGTGAAGTTTCTTCTGCATCTGCACCATCAGAAACTGACGGTCTATGTTCCTAGGAATAGCACACCCTGGGAAATGCCGAAATCAAGAAGACCGCTGGCCTCACAGAATATACTTTAAATGTTTCTCAATCTATCAACAAGAAAATACAAATGAGCAGTCAAATACATGACCTGTCCTGAGTTATGGTCACATCAACTCATCATTTTTTTTTTTTTTTTTGGTTTTTGGTTTTTCGAGACAGGGTTTCTCTGTGGTTTTGGAGCCTGTCCTGGAACTAGCTCTTGTAGACCAGGCTGGTCTCGAACTCACAGAGATCCGCCTGCCTCTGCCTCCCGAGTGCTGGGATTAAAGGCGTGCGCAACCATCGCCCGGCACATCAACTCATCTTAAAGCAGTTAAGAGTCACTAAAAACCACAGAACTAGATGTTAGGAATTACATAGGCCATAAGCAAAAGGAAACATACTTAACACAACTCTTGTCATCAAAAGGAGAGGAAGACACATACAGGTCTTAAGATAATTTTCAAAAGGAGAAAAATTCAGTGATTTGTGGACTTATTAACTATTGCTCTTCAAACACACTACCAATAAATTTTCAATTTGCACACAGATATCAAAATATTTGGCTGGCTCTCCTGGCACTTCAGTTACATTAGAAAAGACGATTCTGAAGCAAAAAGAACACATAAATAAAAATTGAAAATCGAGGCTTGGAGAGATGGCTCAGAGATTAAGAGCACTGACTGCCCTTCCAGAGGTCCTACATTCAATTCCCAGCAACTACATAGTTCACAACCATCTGTAATGAGATCTGGTACCCTCTTCTGACCTGCAGGCATACATGAATACATAATAAACAAACAAACCTTTTTTAATCCCATAATTCTGATTATAAAATTTAACATTAAAACTTGTTTTGGTTATATACCATCTTTCCATGCCCAGCAACAGAGAGATACACAAGTAACAGAACAAAGTAGTATTTGCTATCCAATGAACTAGGTTTTCCCATAGGATCAAGTCTCTAAATGACTAAAAGCATGGACTATGAACACCATTCAACTGTATAACTAAGAACAGCTTAAGAATTAGGCATAAGAGCCGGGCGGTGGTGGCGCACGCCTTTAATCCCAGCACTCGGGAGGCAGAGGCAGGCGGATCTCTGTGAGTTCGAGGCCAGCCTGGTCTACAGAGGGAGTTCCAGGACAGTCTCCAAAGCTACAGAGAAACCCTGTCTCAAAAAACCAAAAAAAAAAAAAAAAAGAATTAGGCATAAGGAAAAAAAAAAGAATTAGGCATAAGGGCATATGTCTATCATCCCAGCTTTTCCAAAGGCTAAGGCAGGAGGATCAGCTGAGCTCATGAGTTTAAGACAAGCCTAGGCAATAGAGTGAAACCTTATGAACCTCTTCTCAAAAGAAAACAACAGGTATAGTTACACAGCCCAAAGAAAAAGAGATCAATGAAAAACATGTAAATAACCAAAGTATTCCTAATTAAAAAATAAATGATATTCAAGGACATAGACTAATGCCCTAGTATTCTATTTTCAAATAATAGTTCAGAATTTTGTTTATTGTCTTTTTTTTTGACCAGGCATGTTGCCATATACCTATAATTCTAGTTCCTGGGATGCTGAGGCAGAAGGATTATGGGTTCAATGCTACAAAATGAGTATGAGGCCTGCCTGGACCATATATGAAACCTGCCTCAGGCAGAGAAAGAGGGGGGGGGGAGATTCAACATAAGGATGCCACATTATATAAAGAAATAGTAGTTAATTAACCAAAGGTCCCATCTTAGGATCTGAAAGGGCCATACTACTGTGTTAACAAAAGGCAAATGCTAAAGTCTAGTATTGTACAATGTTGAAAACTGCTTTATTAATTTGGATAACATTCATTCAGAGGCTGCAGCACTGATTTGCAAACAGCACAAGCTTCTAATTCATATACACAAAACAGCAGCAGGAAAAGAAAACAGAACCCGGTTTGAAATAGGACAGCTTACAGGCTACAACGTTCTCCTCAGAAGAAACATGCCCAATCCCTAGCTACTGAGGACACAGATATTTCCGGGGTACCCTTGACCACAGTGTTCTTACACGTTCAGTTTATCTTCCATGTGAGGCTGTCCTTACTTTAATCCCCACCCACTTCCTAAGCAATTTCTACAGTCAAAGGAAAACTTACCTCTGCAAAATGTGTTGCTGTGCTATTGTCTATCCGGCTGCCAGCACCACCTAAAAAACTAAAGAGAAAAGTAATGGTGGTGATTCTTTTCCCAGGAATGAGGTCCTTCCCAGAGCTAAATATAGAATGGAAAATGAGAACAAAGCTCAATAAGGAAAAGTAACTCAGCCCTACAGGACACCTGCCAAAGACGCTGTGTCTGTGAGAATATCTTAAATAAAACAGTAACAGATAGGCAAAAGAAAATTGTCAGACAACAAAACCAAGTGGTTTTCAAATGAATTAAAGCTATATCAAATGAAAAATTAGGGGAAAAGGCCATCCAACAGAAAGGAAATGTTCACAGCCAGTAACAATTCAAAGTTAGCCTAGCAAGGAAAGAAAAGTATCCTCAGAGAGTCTAAGAAAACAAAATGTTTCACTATGAAACCATTCAACCAGATATATGATTAAGACTGCTGAGGTTAGTATCCTCTGGAATTATTAAATATGTAATCTAAAGGGCCTGGTATAGATTAGTAGATTAGAAGAGTTTCGTATCAATTTCTTCTTTGAGTCAGGTAGTAGTAGCACATGCCTTTAATCTCAGCACTCAGGAAAGAGAAGCAGGTGGATCTCTGTTAGTTTGAGGCCAGCCTGGTCTACAGAGCAAGTTCCAGGACAGCCAGAGATGTCAAAAAAAAGGGGGGGGGGAAGGGAAGGGAAGAGAAGGGAGGAGAGGGGAGGGAAGGGAAGGAGAGTGGAGGGAAGGGGAAGGGAGGAGAGGGGAGGGGAGGGAGAAAAAAAGAACAAAAAAGAATTTCTTCTTTGAATAGGCTATCCTATTCTTAGATTATCCTACCCACCCTTCAAGGCTACACCCTCCATTAACCAGTTCTGAACTCAGCAACCAAATATGACTCCTCCACATCCTCTGTACTCTGACTCTGGTTCTAAGTTCTGTTATGTTATAAATAGCTAGAATTTCCCTCAACAATTTCAGCCCTTTCCTCCTTCATAAATATAAACTGAAAGGTCAAAAACTGTGCTTTATTATGAATACCTCATATATGTGAATTTATTATTTGTCAGGTGTTACATAATAAAAGCATTCCTCACCTCTGAAAACCTTGTGATGGCATATACCTATAACTCCAAAACAAAAGTTGTTCAATTAATAGCACATGTCTAAGTGACAAAATACCTCTTTTCAAGGATCCAAAAGAATAGGAAGAAATTAAATCCCACTGCCCATGAAATTTGCAGAGAAGAAACTGGCTAAACCTTTTGAGAAAGGAGGGTAGACTGAATCACAAAAACTGCTAGAAGCCGGGCGGTGGTGGCGCACGCCTTTAATCCTAGCATTTGGGAGGCAGAGGCAGGCGGATCTCTGGGAGTTCGAGGCCAGCCTGGTCTACAAGAGCTAGTTCCAGGACAGGCAGGCACCAAAGCTACAGAGAAACCCTGTCTCGAAAAACCAAAAAAAAAAAAAAAAAAAAAAACCCTGCTAGATAGCTCTTCACGTAATAAATACAAGCATCCATCCTAATAATAAAACCTTTGAACTACTACAAACGACTTTCATTTTCAGGATTACAATATCAGTCCAGGCATTGTGCTGAGCTCACTAGGAAAGCAAACACACCCTAGTTAGTCTAAAACCAAAAGCAAATTATTTTCCTTTCTGTACTCATTCTTAAGCCTTACTGTGACGAGAAACCATGTGATACTGTGTTTCTATCAGAAGTTAAAAATGTTTTTTAAAAAATCATTTCGATTGTGCAACAAGGTACTGGTAACATCTAATACTAAATAAGTAATTGAACCACCAGATTCCATAGTGCATGACTGCATAGATATTTTATTGTACAAACCTAATAGGCTTCCAAGATTCATCCTTTCCTGAGTGGTGGGGTGGAGGGTGGGAGTGGGAGGTGTGTGATTTCTCTATGAGACACGGTCTTACTACATACTTCAAACTGGTCCTGAACTTACTATGTAACCCAGACTAGTCTCAAACTCATGATCCTGTCTGCCTTAGCCTGCCAAGTGCTGGGATTACAAGTGTGTTCCACCATGCCTGGCTTCTCTCTTGTCTTTACTTCCTGATTTCAGAAATTCAATTGTTATCTTGTAGAGCTATACTCCCCTGAAACTCTTTCAACATTTCTTTTCTTTAAAATTCTTCTGCACCTTAAGAACAAAAGAACTAAGAAAAGGGATGATAAAACTACAATATTCTAATAAAATTTACAAACCTTAAGACAATGCACAAGCTGTGCTCTAGTATGCTGGAGGCAGACAGGGCTCATGGCTTATATTTACATGCAGATTTCCTCGTAGGGATTTGTTTTCTGATACTAGGGTTGAACCTAGGGCCTCACACAGGGGAGGCAAACACTCCTACCACTGAGCTCTATTTCCCTTTTTACTTTTTCTTTAGAGACCAGGTCTAAGTTGCCCAGGCTGGCCTGGGAACTCTATAGCCCAGGAAAGCCTTATGGTCCTATGATCCTCCTGCCTCTGCCTCCTGAGTGACTAGAATTTCTGGCTTACAGCATCAGCCTCAGCTCATTTTTATCCTCTACTACTAATCCCTGCAACTGCTAAGTACAAAGTCAGCACATACTTATAAATTTTATAGAAGAGAATAATAATTCATCGCCTGAAAGACTCCAAGTCTAAGAATAAAATTCTTCCCTCATTAAAAGTACTGATTTTGCCAGGTGGTGGTGGTGCACATTTTTAATCCCAGCACTTGGGAGGCAGAGGCAGGTGAATCTATGGGAGTTCGAGGCCAGCCTGGTCTATAGAGCAAGTTCCAGGGCAGGCTTCAAAAAGTTGCAGAGAAACCCTGTCTTGAAAAACCAAACCAAAGGGGAGGAGGGGGGACTTCATTCAAAATCCAAAAGATTGACATTTGAATGGTTGCCAGTCTTTGACCTCTACAGGCACAAATAGAAGAACTGAGTGAAAATAGAATCAATAGACTTTATAGTCCCCAAGTATCCAGCTTGTAGTTAGTCATTATACTCAGGTATAACTGTACTTTGTATAAAAGTTCTCTATGTCTAAAGAAATCTGAATTACTATTTTAAAACTTAGGGGAACATCCATAAGTTACTCCCCTACAACCAGTAAACTTTTTATTCAACACATGCAGAGCATAAATGCCTTAAATATATATTTGGTGCAATTATAATAGCACAAATAAGAAAAAATCCAAAGTTAACATGCCATCCACACGCTGCTAATTTTGCTGTCATGCTAATCTCACAGGCATAATGCTGGCACTGTTATTTAAAACCAAAACCATTACATCAACATTCAAGTGTTTGTACCAAACTAGACCCCATGCTACACACTGCCCCAGAAGCTCCAAGTCATTTACATATAGAATCATCAACCATTAGTGCAGTAAAACTAACAGTACATACTTTAAAATGTGCAGGTTTTTTCTGGTTGTGGAAGAGACCTTCAACTTTAGATTCTGCCAACAGCAATGTAAAGGAATTATGAACTGGCATAAACCTCCAAAGCCACTCCAAGATTAAGAGACTTCAGATTACAAATTCTTTTTAAGCAGTTGGTATTTCATCAATTGGTCAAATGCTAGAATTAAGTTATTACATGGTTTATTCATAAAAATCAAGAAATATATTATCACTTAGAGAAAATATTTCCCTTTTAATCAATATTATACCTTTACCAAAGCCAAGAGAACAAGCCCATATATTAATATTTCAGCAGCAAGATGGCAAAGCTTGACAACACTAATCTTCATCTGAATAAGGACGCGTGGCCCAGTTTCCCTGGTTAGAATATACTGTTTGTCTCATTAGAGTCCTTATGAGAAGTCACTCCACAGCCCACCAAATATGTGTGACAGTAACTTAACTTCAGGCAACAGAGTAGTCATTAAAAATTAATTAGTAATCCAAGAGGACTCCCAAAGAAATGAAGGAAAACTTAGTGGATTTATTTTGATATGGCTAGAGGTTTCCTAGGTGTGACACAGTCAAGGAGTCATGGGTAAAATCATATCATCACATTGCTTTCCAGATTCTCTTTGCTCGTGTCTATGTACATGTGCACACACACACTCACGGTCTCTACTCCAGCAGAGGGTAAGCTACAAAAGGAATTCCTTCCCATCCACTCAGTCAATACTAGGAGAAAACAGTTTTGATACTAGAATGTTTGGTTTACTCGTAAGCTTATACAATACCTGGAATCATCTGTCACTTCCTCAATAAAGCCTGATTCACATCTGGGACATATATATTCCTACAAAAGAAAAGAATAAATAAATAAAAGCTTTTCATTTCATTAGGAACCTAAGCATGTAGCTTTTAGAATATCATGAAGTACAGAAGCTGATGATCAGGTTGGCAAGATGACTCAGAGGGCAGAGGAACTTTGCTGCCAAGCCTGATGATCTAAGTTTGACCCACAGGTCCCACACAGCAGTAAGAACAGACTCCCTACAACTTGTCCTCCGCCTCCATACTTGTGCCATTTCATGCACACACACCTACACACACAATAAACAAACAAAATGTTATAAAAACATTAAACATTTTTAGATGTATTTACTTATTTTATGTCTATGGGTATTTTACTTGCATGTGTGTTTGTGCAGCAAGTGCATGTCTGGTGCCCATGGAGGTCAGAAGAGGACAGGGGATCTCCTGGTACTGAAGTTATGATGATTGTGAACCATGTGGATGTTAGAAACTGAATCCAGGCCCCTGCAAGAGCAATGTGTGCTACTAACAGCTCAGCCACCATCTCTCCAGCCCCATTTTAAAAAACAAACAAAAAAAAAACATTTAAAGTTAGCTCTGAAATGTATGTATTTGCTAATTGCTAATTTCCAGGCTGTTTTCTAATATACTTTGGAAATAAAGGATTTCATAAGATATTTACAAAATGGTTTCACAGCTACCTAAGTCTCATTGAGAGAATAAAAGAGAGTGTTAAAATTTTGTTTCTTTGGTTGTTCTATTTCATTTTTAATTTGGAATGTGGTTTGGGTTTACTTTTTTTTAAAAGAAAAATGTTTTTTGGTTTGTTGTTTAAGAGGGATAATGGCAAAAACTAGATGGCTAAAGTTCTGGTTAGTTTTATGACAACTTGACAAGCTAGAGTCATCAGAGAGGAGGATCAACAGAAAATGTCTCTACAGGATCAGGCTGTGGGAAAGCCTATGGAGGCATTTTCTTAATTAGTGATTGATAGGGAGAGTTTGGCTATTGTGGGTGGTGCCACCCCTGGGCTGGTGTTCCTGGGTTCTATAAGAAAGCAGTCTGACTTCAAACTCTATTACAGAGCTACAGTAATGAAAACAGCTTGGTATTGGCATAAAAACAGAGACCTTGACCAATGGAATCAAATCGAAGACCCGGATATTAACCCACAAACCTATGAACACCTGATTTTCGACAAAGGAGCTAAAAGTATACATTGGAAGAAAAAAAGTATCTTCAACAAATGGTGCTGGCACAACTGGATGTCAACCTGTAGAAGAATGAAAATAGATCCATATCTATCACCATGCACAAAACTCAAGTCCAAATGGATTAAAGACCTCAATATAAATCCAACCACACTGAACCTGATAGAAGAGAAAGTTGGAAGTAGACTGCAATACATGAGCACAGGAGACCACCTCCTATGTATAACCCCAGTAGCACAGACAACAAGAGCAACACTGAATAAATGTGACCTCCTGAAACTGAGAAGCTTCTGTAAAGCAAAGGGCATTGTCATTAAGACAAAAAAGCATCCCACTGAATGGGAGATCTTCACCAACCCCGCATCAGACAAAGGTCTGATCTCCAAAATATATAAAGAACTCAAGAAACTGGACATGAAAATTCTAATTAACCCAATTAAAAAATGGGGTACTGAACTGAAAAGAGAATTCTCATCAGACAAAGTTCAAATGGCCAAAAGACACTTAAGGTCATGTTCAACCTCCTTAGCAATCAGGGAAATGCAAATCAAAACAACTCTGAGATACTATCTTACACCTGTCAGAATGGCTAAAATCAAAAATACCAATGATAGCCTATGCTGGAGAGGATGTGGAGTAACGGGAACACTCATCCATTGCTGGTGGGAATGCAAACTTGTGCAACCACTTTGGAAATCAGTGTGGCAGTTTCTCAGGAAATTAGGAATCAATCTACCTCAGGTTCCAGCAATATCACTCTTGGGAATATACCCAAGAGATGCCCAATCATACTACAAAAGCATTTGTTCAACTATGTTTATAGCAGCATTATTTGTAATAGCCAGAACCTGGAAACAACCTAGATGCCCCTCAATGGAAGAATGGATAAAGAAAGTGTGGAATATATATACATTAGAGTATTACTCAACGGTAAAAAATAATGACATCTTGAATTTTGCATGCAAATGGATGGAAATAGAAAACATTATCCTGAGTGAGATAACCCAGACCCAAAAAGATGAATATGGTATGTACTCACTCATTAGTGGACTCTAGCCATAAACAAAGGACATTAAGCCTATAGTTCGCAAGCCTAGAGAAGTTAAATAACAAGGTGAACCCAAAGAAAAACATATATAGATCCTCCTGGAAATTGGAAGCAAACAAGATCGCGGGGCAAAAGTTGGGAGCATGGGGGTGGGGGTAGGGGTGGGGGTAGGGATGGGGGAAGAGGAGAAGGGAGAGAGAAGGAAGAAAGGAAATACTGGAGAGAGCTTGGGAGAGTGGGAGGGTGGAGATGGAGGAAGGGCGGATATTGGAGCAGGGAAGAAGATATCTACATTAAGGGAGCCATTTTAGGGTTGGCAAGAGACTTGGCTCTAAAGGGGATCCCAGGTGTCCACGGGGATGTCCCCAGCTAGGTCCTTGGGCAGCAGAAGAGAGGGTGCCTGAACTGGCCTTGCCCCACTATCACACTGATGATTATCTCAAATATCACCATAGAATCTTCCTCCAGCAACAGATGAAGATAGAGACAGAGACCATCATCAGAGCAATGGACTGAGCTCCCAAGGTCCAGTTGAAGAGCAGAAGGAGAGAGAAGATGAGCAAGGAAGTCTGGACTGCGAGGGGTTGGTCCACCCACTGAGACAGTGTGCCTGTTCTAATGGGAGCTCACCAAATCCAGCTGGACCGGGACTGAACGAGCACGTGATCAAACCCGACTCTCTGAATGTGACTGACAATGGGGGCTGACTGAGAAGTCATTGATAAAGGCACTGGGACTTGTTTCTATTGCAGGTACTGGCTTTTTGGGACCCTAGTCTATTTGGATGCAAAGCTTCCTAGGCCTGGATTGGGGGGGGGGGGCTTGGACTTCCCACAGGGCAGGGTTCCCTGTCCTCTCTTAAGGAGGGAGGGGGAGGGAGGAGGGGGAGTGGGAGAGCAGGAGGGGAATGGGAGGAGGGGAGGAAGTGTAAACTTTTGAATGGAAAAAAAATTAAAAAAGAAAGAAAGAAAGCAATCTGAGCAAGCCATGAAGAGCAACCCAGGAAGCAGCACCCCTCCATGGCCTCTGCATCAACTCTTGCCTCCAGGTTCCTGCCCTGCTTGAGTTCCAGTCCTGATTTCCTTTGGCGATGAACAGTGATGTGGAAACATTAGCACAATAAACCCTTTCTTCCCCAAGTAGACTGGTCATGTTTCATCACAGCAATAGTAACCCTAAGACAGTTAATTATTTCTTTAACTAGAAAAAACTAATCATCTAATTTTTCCTTCAAAGCCGATAAAGAACAGCAGCCCCAATGGTTATATCAAGATAGAAAAAAGAAAGAAAAGGATCAGATGGTGCACGCCGTTAATCCCAGCTCTTAGGAGGCAGAGACAATCGAAACTCTGTGAGTTTGAGGCCAGCCTCGTTTACAAAGCGAGTTCCAGGAGAGACAGAGCTGTTACACAGAGACACCCTATCTTGAAAAGCAAAACAAAACAAAGTACTAGTATTGATAAATACAGAAACAACTATTTTGTACTATGTATATCTAAGAGATAAACTGAATCACAGTATAAATAAATGTGTAGCCTAGTAAATGAAATGAGACTTTAAACATTTCTAATATTTTGGTTTGTGTGTTTGTTTTGAGACAGAGTCTCACCATGCAGCCCTGGCTGTCCTGGAACGCCCCATGAAGACCATGCTGGCCTCAAATTCACAGAGTTCCTCATTTTTCAGTCTTTCAAGTGCTAGGATTAAACACATGAGCCACAATTCGCAGATTTTCTAATCTATATTCTGATTAGTAATGGTTCCAAGTAAAATGTTACATCATCAGCTCTTTTAAGGAATAAAAATTCAAGTAATTAAAGGCAGTAAAATGGCTATGCGGGTAAAGGCACTTGCCATGTGTCTTGGCTTTCTATTGCTCTGACAAAACACCATGACTTTTAAAGAAAGGGTTTAATTGTGTTGATGGTTTCATCGGGTTAGAGTCTAGAATGGTGGAGCAAAGGCATGGCAACAGGCAAAGCTGAGAGATCACATCTTGATCCACAAACAGAAGACAGAAAATACTAACTCAAAATGTCTTTTGAAACTTCAAAGATGCCAGCAATGACCTGCTCCCTCCAACAAAGTCACATCTCCCAATCAACTGGAGACCAAGTATTCAAACATGTGAGTCTATGGGAGCCATTCACATGCAAACCACAACACCACACAAGCAAGGCAACCCCCAGTGCCATTCCAGAAACCCACATGAAAGTGAAGGGAGAGTCAAACCCACAAAGGAGCTCTGATCTCCACACATATGTCCCAACACAATAATAGTAAATACATGTTTCTTAAAGGAATTTAAATAACTAAAACAGCACCACTGATTAGTTTCTGCATCCTTCAACAATAAATCTGTCTTTAAATACTAGCAAAGTGTGGGGCTAAGAAAGAATACACCTTTGAGACTACCACAGTTTTCCAGTGTGCTTTGTCTATTCAAACAGACCTGAGAAAGATATTTTCAACTAATTTCTTGTTCCAACTACTTCCTGAACACTAAAGTTGGTTATCTGCTATTGATATAATTATTACTATCTCTAACAAAAATAGTGACTCAAATATCCAAATGTTTTCTTAAAAGTGATTGAGCTAGCTTCAGGTTCAATGAAAAACACTGTCTCCAAAAATTAAAAGTAGAGAACAATAGCACAAAACACCAAATGTCAACCTTGAGTTTACGTGTGCGCGCACACACACACGCACACACACAGACACACACACACACACACTTTTTAAGTCGTTATGGTAGCACATATCTGTATTCCTAGCACTCAGAAGGCAGAGGCAAGAAGATTGAACATTTTGGGCTACAAAGTATGAGCCTGTCTTAAATAATTAAAAATACTAAGAATTTTTAAAGCAGACATACTGGAAGGGTAATCCAGAATAAGTGGACATTGCATCCTCAAATTCAGGTGCCTGGGCCCCAGGATCCTCTTCTCCGGACAATGCCAAGATTACAGCTTATGTCAGCCCTAGCTTCCTCTCTATGCTTTTATTGTTAACCTCCAATTCCCACACCCTCATCTAACTGTACACATTTACCCCTGAAAAAAATATAATACAAATACTTTGTTGTTTTCTTAGTATGATCACAACACAGCCATGCCCTACAAAGACTGCAAGTATACCGCACTTTAAGTATTTACCTTATACTTCTAAAAATGGGCTAACTATATTTTTATGACATTTTTCAAAGGTAATTTTAATTACATTTACAAATTTTCTGTGACTTGAGGAGACTATGGGTCAAACAGGAAGCAAATACACCCTTTTCTCCACACCACTTCTCTTACCCAGGTATCGGGCCTTAGGATTATTCTGATATTTTCACATATGGAGTTGGGAACTGCAAGGATAGAGGGTATATGAGGAGCAGGACGGCAAAGCAAAGATAATTGCCTGGCACTGTGGAAATCTTCCCTGTGCTTGCTCACACATTAATACAGCAAATCTATCCAACCTTTCCACTGCACTCCGTGGCCCCCAATATTTCCACTGTAAATGGCCTAATATGGTCATCTTTTTGTCCCTTTTCTCTCCCCTGCTCCAAGTACTGGAAACGAGAGTCATATACAGGCTAAGGAAGCACTAAATCACTGAGCTACATCTTCAGCCCTGGTTATAAAATCTTATCAAAAACATTCCATGAGTTATTCCTACTATTAAATCTTTAAAAGAAAAGCATATCACTCCTAATTTGCCAACTGAGAAAAGGAAGAAACAAGAATCCAGTTGTTTCCACCAAAGTAAAAGTGATTCTGAAAAAACACTGTCCATAACCCTAAAAGAGATATTTAATAGGACCATAGGTCAGATGAATTAAGACATTAAAGAATATTGCATCCAGTGGATACAAAATACACATTCTTTTTTTAAAGTATTTTATTTATTTGCTATGTATATAATATTCTGTCTGTGTGTATGTCTGCAGGCCAGAAGAGGGCACCAGACCTCATTACAGATGGTTGAGAGCCACCATGTGGTTGCTGGGAATTGAACTCAGGACCTTTGGAAGAGCAGGCAATGCTCTTAACCTCTGAGCCATCTCTCCAGCCCAAAGTACACATTCTTCTTGGTAGCCCAGGAAATCTTCCTAGAATAGATCACATTTTAAGACACAAAGCAACTTTTAAAAAATACAAAAGAAAATAAATAATCTTAACAGGGTCTTATATTGTAGTTCAGTCCGGCTTCAAACACTGTTACTCATGTTTGACCTGAACTCAGAGCAATTGTCCTACTTCTACCTCTAGCCGATGAGATTTGAGGGTGAGCCACCATGCCCTTCTTGAAATAATTACCATGTCAGTGGAATAAAGCTAGAAATCCACATAAGAGAAGCCAAAGAAACTACACAGTACTCAAGATTTAACAACACACTTCTGAAAGACACATGAGTCACTAAAGAGAGCACTTAAGAAATTTTAAAATTCCCAGAGTAAAGAAGAAAATGAAAGCACAACTTATCAGAAATCTTTATGACACAGTAATACCAGTTCTAAGGGGCAAGTTTACAGTTATGAATACTTATATTTTAAAAATCAGAAAGATCACCAGACAGTGGTGGTGCACGCCTTTATTCCCAGCACTCCTGGAGGCAGAGGCAGGCGGATCTCTATGAGTTTGAGGCCAGTCTGGTCTACAAGAGCTAGTTCCAGGACAGGCTCCAAAGCTACAGAGAAACCCTGTCTCAAAAAAAAACCCAAAAAAAAAACAAAAAAACAGAAAGATCTCAATAAATAACTGTTGTGGGACAATGGTCCGTATCCTGTCAATTATATTTTAAATAAATACTGATTGGCCAGTATCCAGGCAGGAAGTAGAGGCAGGACAACCAGACAGGAAGTAGAAGCAGGTCAATGAGAACAGGAAAATTCTGGGAAGAAGGAAGTTCCTTCTGCAGTCCTGGCCCAGCCACAGAAGAAGCAAGATATGACTGCCCCACTGAATAAGGTACTGAGCCACATGGCTAACACAGATAAGAATAATGGGCAATATAAGTTATAAGAGTTAATCAGAAGCCTGAGCTAATGGGCCAATCAGTTTATAACTAATGTAGACCTCTGTGTGATTTCTTTGGGACTTAATGATTGCAGGAACTAGGCAGGACAGAAACCCTGTCAACAAATAACAATATAGCCGGGCGGTGGTGGCGCACGCCTTTAATCCCAGCACTCGGGAGGCAGAGGCAGGTGGATCTCTGTGAGTTCGAGGCCAGCCTGGTCTACAAGAGCAAGGTTAGTTCCAGGAACGGCACAAAAACCAAAAACAAACCCTGAAAAAAAAAAAAAAAAAAAAAAAAAAAAAAACAAATAACAATATATTTCAAAGTCTTTAAAAAAGTCAAATTCAAAATTAGTAGCTGTAAAGAAAAAATGAAAACCAGGGCAGAAATTAATGAAATGGAGAATAAAGGAACAACACATAGAATCAAGTTAAGCATTCATTGTTTGAAAAAACAAAAACCAAAAACAAGAATTTGTGCTACATATATGTGCTGTGAAAGCAAGCACAAACCCTATAAAGCTTTAATTTTTTTATATTTATCTTATTTATTATATACATCATGATTAAATACGTGTGAGTACAGTACCCAGAGTACCAGAAGAAGGTGCCAGATCTCTTGGAATTGGAACTACAGGCGGTGACCTGCCTGACGTGGGTGTTAGGAATACAAATCCAGTCCTATTCAAGAGCAGCATATGCAAGCTGGGCAATGGTGGCACACGCCTTTAATCCCAGCACTTGGGAGGCAGAGGCAGGCAGATCTCTGTGAGTTTGAAACCAGACTGGTCTATAGAGTGAGTCCCAGGACAGCCAGTGCTACACACATAGCCCTATCTTGAAAAAAAAACAAGAGGGAAAAGAAATACAATAGAAGAAGTAAACTACAGACCAATTTCCCTGATAAACATAGATGTTGTAGAATAGAATATTTGTTTAACTATGTAAAGATGTGGTACATTTGTTTGTGTTGCAGAATAATTCAATATGCAAAGATGTGTTGCATTTGTTTATGTTGCATTTCTTTAGCTATATAAAGACAGGTTGCTGTTTCACTTTGCCTGCCTAAGATACCTGATTGGTATAATAAAAAGCTCAACAGCCAATAGCTAGGTGGAAGAAGAATAGGTGGGGCTGGCAGACAGAGAGAAGGGACTAGAAAGAAAGAGAGGTAAACCCCTGGGGCCAGTCAGGCATCCACCATGACACCATCCAGCCAGACATGGAGGAAACAGGAAAGTAGGACATACAGAATGAAAGAAAGGTAAAAAGCCCCAAGGGAAAATGTAGATAAAGAGAAACAAGTTAAAATAAGTTATAAGAGCTAGTGGGTCAAGCCTAAAGTAAGGCGAACATTCATAACCAGTAATAAGTCTCCATGTCATGATTTGGAGGCTGGCAGTCCAAGAAAGCCTGCTACACATAAAATTTCTCAATAGTATCTCTCACAAACTGAACTAAAGAACCAATTAAGAGGGCTGGAGAGATGGCTCAGTGGTTAAGAGCATTGACTGTTCTTCCAGAGGACCTGAGTTCAATTCCCAGCAACCTCATGGTGGCTCACAACCACCTGTAATGAGATCTGGCACTCTCTTCTGGCCTGCAGGCATACATGGAGGTAGAATGTTGTATACATAATAAATAAATAAATCTTTAAAAAAAAAGAGTTCAAAAAAAAAAAGAACCAATTAAGATCATACACATTAGCTGGACGGTGGTGATGTACACCTATAATCCCAGCACTTGGGAGGCAGGAGGATCTCTGTGAGTTCAAGGCCAGCCTGGTCTACAAGAGCTAGTTATAGGACAGCAAGGACTGCTACACAGAGAAACCCTGTCTCGAAAAACAAAAACAAAAAATAAAGATCATACACCTTGACTTAGTTAATTTCTTTCTAGAAATGTAAGGTATGGTTCAACATACATAAGTCAATAAGGTTAATATAGCTCATAAATAGACGTAAGGATAGAAATTACACAATCATTTCACTTAGATGCAGATAAAACCTTCAACAAAATTCAACATTCCTTCACAATAAAATCACTGTAATTTTTCCCTTCTCAAGAGCACCAACTGATGGGGCTGGAGAGAAGACTCAGGAGACTCAGGAGTTAAGAGCACTTACTGCTCTTGCAGAGGACCAGAGTTCAATTTCCAGAACTAAGGTCAGGCAGTTCACAACCACCTGTAGCTCCAGCTCCAGTAGATATGATACCCCTCTCTGGTCACAAACACACACACACACACACACAAATAAAAGTAAAATAAATCTTTAGTAACTATACACACACACACACATATTAATTTAAAGAAAGAGCATCCATTCAATTCCAAAGCAAAGAGCTCCTGAGTTCTGAAGACAGGAAAGACCTGTTTCAACATCATGACACAGACCTCTCTTGGGAAAAAGGAATAAATTTACCTTTCTCATTCACGGATCCAAACATTCACTTAAAGAATAGTTTGCATGGTATCTCATGCCTGTAATCCCAGTACTTGGGAGACTGAAGCAGGAGGACTGCCACAAGTTTGAAGCTAACCTGGACTACAGAGTGAGACCCTATATCAAAAAATATAAAAAGCCAAAGTTCCAGGTAAGCTCTCTGAATTGAAGACATCTTAAAAGGAAATGTTATTTTAGCTACTAAGACAAACCAGACAAGCTGAGAGGCTGAGGCTAAGGCGCAGTAACAGACCACTTGCCTGCTGTGCAGGGGCCGGCAGTGGAAAACAAGAGAGACGGACTACTGTCAGCTGTCATTCTGTTCCAAGCCTCATACTCTAGAAACAATGACACTCACAAGCTTCATTTTATTTCTTCATTCCAGGCCATGACTGAACACTGACCAGGGACTCCAAACAAAACAGTGTTATCAACCAACTCCTTTAACTCATTGTGTAGAAAGACAGAAAAGCAGGTCACAGGACAAAGTGTTACTGAATACAAGCTCAGTCAGACAATCAGCCAAACTTTCTTTAAAAAAAAAAAAATTAAAAAGTTAAGTGGTAAGAACTCAGAGAAGAAAAGTAAACAAAACCCAGGCAGGGTGGCATACATCTCTAACTCCACACGAGAGGATACAAGGGGCAGGCCTGAGAACAAAAAGATGGATCAGTTAGTAAAGTGAAGAGCTGAGTTCAGATCCTTAGCACTCACATAAAACAAAAGAAGCAACAAAAACAATAAAAGTGGGATGCAACCCTGTGTCTGTAATCCCAACACTGGGGAGACAGACAGAGGCTCCCTGGAGCTGGCCTCTACCAGTAGGCACACACATCCCTAGAAAAAGTTAACTTCATATAACATGACATAGGCAGGATTTAAGTTTTTTTAATTTAAATTTATTACTAACTGTGTTTGAGCTCATATGGTGTCCACATGAATGGCAGAGAGCAGCTCTCTGAAGTCGGTCTCCATCCACCTAACATGGGCTCCAGAAACAAACTCAGGTTGTTGGGTGGGCACAGCATGTGCTTTACCCATGGAGCCACCTCACCACTCCCAAGAGTTAATTATAGTATTTTTGCTTACCCTACCTTAAAGCAACAACTCAGTAACAAAGAAAATGGCAAATAATCCAAAAAAATTACATATCTCAAGTTTTTTAAACTCTGTATTATCCTGCCTCTACTTTCTAAATACTGAGGTTACTAGTGTGCGACAATGTTCAGCTAAAATATGAATCATTAGCATTGATGTTGTGGAATATTAGTTTAAGATGTGTTACATTTGTTTATGCTGCGGAATATTTTTTCATCATGCAAAGATCTGTTGCATTCTCTTATGTAGTATTTGTTTAACACTGTAAAGCTATGTTACTGTCTAAAACACCTGACTGGTCTAATAAAGAGCTGAACAGCCAATAGCTAGGCAGGAGAGAGGAACAGGCAGGGCTGCCAGGCAAAAAGAATAAACAGGAAGAGAAATCTAGGATCAGGAGAAGAGAGAGGATAGAGCTGGAGAAATGGCTCAATGGTTAAGAGCACTGATTGCAAAGGTCCTAAGTTCAATTCCCAACAATCACATGGTGGCTCAAAATCATCTCTAATGAGATCTGGGGTCTTCTCTGGCCTGCAGGCATACATGCACGACATAATAAATCTAGAGAGAGAGAGAGAAGGGGGAAGAGTGAGAAAAGAAAAAGGAGAGGAGGATGCCAGGGGCCAGCCACCCAGCCACCCATGGAGTAAGAAGGAAAGAGGAATATATAGAATAAGGATATAGTTAAAGAGAAATGGAATAGCCGGACGGTGGTGGCGCACGCCTCTATTCCCAACACTCGGAAGACAGAGGCAGGCAGATCTCTGTGAGTTCAAGGTCAGCCTGGTCTACAGAGTGAGTTCCAGGACAGGCTCCAAAGCCACGGAGAAACCCTGTCTCAAAAGAACCAAAAGACGGCAGGCGGTGGTGGCGCACGCCTTTAATCCCAGCACTCGGGAGCGGATCTCTGTGAGTTCGAGGCCAGCCTGGTCTACTAGAGCTAGTTCCAGGTTCCAGGACAGGAACGAAAAGCTACAGAGAAACCCTGTCTCGAAAAATCAAAAAGAAAAAAAAAAAGAAAGAGAGAGAGAGAAATGGAATAATTTAAGTTAGAGAAGCTGGCTAGAAACAAGCCAAGCTAAAGCAGGGGCATTCATAGGTAAGAATAAGTCTCCATATATTTATTTGGGAGTTGGATGGCAGACCCCCTAAGAGTTTTTTTTAAAAAAAAAAAAAAACCTACATATTGATATGAACCATAACAGTCAGAGACAAAAATGTAACCTGTTTAGCCAAAAAGAAACTTCTGTCAGGTGATGGTGGTGCACACCTTTAATCCCAGCACTCGGGAAGCAGAGGCAGGTATACCTCTGTGAGTTCGAGCCAGCCTGGTCTACAAGTGCTAGTTCCAGGACAGTTAGGGCTGTTACACAGAGAAACCCTGTCTCGAAAAGAAAAAGAAAAACAAAAAACAAAAAAACAGAGAGATAAGAAAAGGAAACTTCTTTTAAAACTGATAACTCACTCAGCAAAATACATTCCAAACTGTTTGCCAAGCACTGCTCAGAAAGAAAAATTAAAATTCACTGAAGTAATCTATTAAGAATATGCCTGATCATTAAGAGAGAGGGGGCAGTGAAATAAAGGTAAGATGAAAGTATATAAGGAGAATACTAGGGGTGGAAAGGCTCCAGTATGGAGAAAGATGGGGAGTGATGGATATGAGGGAATGGGGGAAGGCTTACCTAAAATGAAGGATTTATGAAAAAGCTGTATGGAAACCTATGGTCTTGCAACCCAAAAGAAAAATAGTAGTAGAGCCAGTGACATGAAGAAGCAGGGGAATACTCCAGGTTAAAAGTTTCAGGGGAGATGGGCGTAGATGAGAGAAAGCAAGGAGTAGGTTAGCCAAAACTAAAGATATAAAAAGAGGCCTATGGAAACCCAATAGTTTGTAAACTAATTTTTAAAATATAATATGGGGACAGAGACATGGCTCAGTGATTAAGATCAACTGCTGATGTTTCAGAGGACCCAGGTTCATTCAGTTCCTAGCACCACATGATGGCTCACAACTGCCTAGAATCTCAGTTCCTGGAATATGATGCTCTCTTCTAACCTCTGCAGGCACCAAACACACACACAGTACACTTACATACATGCAGGCATAACACTCATACACATAAAACTTTTTTACTACTTTATAAATAATACCAATCAGAATTTCCACTTCCTCCTCTCCTCCCACATCCCACCCGCTCCCCCACTCACCCTCCAGTCCTAAGAGAGGGCAGGATACCCTGCTCTGCGGGAAGTCCAAGGCCCTCCTCCCTCCATCCAGGCTTAGGAAGGTATACATCCAAATAGAATAGGATACCAAAAAGCCAGTACATGCAGGAGAGACAAATCCCAGTGCCATTATCATTGGCTTCTCAGCCTGCCCCAATCGTCAGCCACATTCAGAATTGTGTGTGTGTGTTTGAAAGGGCATTTGATTAGGGGTACCCTGCATGAATACTGCTCACAGAAAACATGGACTTTAATTAAAATCTCAGTGCCAGGTATTTGATACCTCCCAACAAGTTATTGATCAGGAAGGCACAAAGACATCCTAAACAACATAGGCCATTGCCATTGCAGTTAGCTGCCCATCATAGCAAAATGGCAATTCCCTTCTGCTGAATACCACCAATTTTGATTACACCCAATTAATAAATAAATCTCAAACTAACCAGGGAACTCTCCTTGCTGGCTAGCTTCCATAGTGCTAGAAGGCGCTACAAGGGCTTCTGGGGAGAAAAGAATGAAGCAAGTTGTACTCACTGATACAATAGTAGCTTGATGACTATAGGGTAACCAACTGTTTTCTGATTGGATTGGAAGCCTCCTCCAGGGATTTTATGTCTAGTACTGTAAACGTGATCAAAAGTTGTTAGGAGGGGAGATCACAGGCTATAGGGAGGAACCTATAGGTGTTGTTTATACCCACAGATTTGTGCTGTTCTCAACCCTGGTTGGAAAAGCCGCTTTTGGCAGTGGTTAATGCAGAGAATCAAGCTGATAAAAGTGCTGAGAATAGGACTATGAGTACTCAGTCACAGGAGGTCATCTGTGTCAATCTCTGTTGCAGAATATTATCTTAATATGTGTTACATTCGTTTATGCTGTGGAACATTTGTCTAATGATGCTAAGATGTGTTACATCCCTTTATGTTGCATTTGTTTAACTCTGTGAAGCTGTGTTACTTTGCCCATCTAAAACACCTGATGGTCTAATAAAGCGCTGAATGGCCAATAGCGAGGCAGGAGAAAGGACAGGAAGGGCTGGCAGGCAGACAGAATAAATAGAAGGAGAAAAAGAAAGGAAGGGGTCAGCCATGGAGTAAGAGTGAAAGGAAGATGACAGAAGTAGAAAAGAAAAGAAAAGAAAAGAAAAGAAAAGAAAAGAAAAGAAAAGAAAAACCCAGAGGCAAAAGGTAGAGGGGATAAGTTAAGAAAAGCTGGCTAGAAACAAGCCAAACAAAGGTCAGGCATTTATAAGAAAGAATAAGATTCTATGTGTGATTTATCAGGGAACTGGATGGTGGGGCCCCCAAAAGAGTAAAAAGCCCAAAGAGTAAAAGAACAACTAACAACAAACCTCTCCCATCCAAGGCTCAGAGAACAAGGAGGAAGAGTGAGCAGGAAAAAAATGAGAGAATGGAAAGAAGAGCTGAGAAAAGCTGTCTTCTACATATAACATCAACACATGGCTGGGTGTGGTGGCACATGCCTTTGAACCCAGTTCTAGGGAGGCAGAAGCAGGCAATCTCTGTAAGTTCAAGGCTAGCCTGGTCTACAAATCAAGTTCCAGGACAGCCAAGGCTACATAGAGACACCATGTCTCAAAAAAAAAAAAAAAAAAAAAAAAACATACATACATACATAAATCAACACATACATGCATCAATTCATAAAAGCTGTGACTGCCTGTACAAAGCTTGCATGAGATCCAGCCAGTCAAAGTCCTGGCATGGGGGCTGGAACAATGGCTCAGTGGTTAAGAGCACTTCTCTTGGAAAGAACCTGGGTTTGGTTCCCAGCACCTACATAGTGGTTCACAACCCTCTATAACTCCAGTTCCAGAGGATCTGACATTCTCTTCAGACCTCAGAAGTATGTAGATATGCATGCAGACAAAACACTGAAACACACTGAAATTTTTAAACAAATGTATCTTTTATTAAATTCCAGCATGAACTGGGAACAACTCCCGAGATCCCGCTCTAAGCTGGGGAGCACTGGCAGTTGATAGCTGCTGAGGAGAGAGTCACTTTTCTTTGGAGATGTGGCTGCTAGTAAGATGCCCATGTCCCAATGAGTGACCCACACTAATAGTATATATATAGTCAGCACTAATTGCACTCTGGGAACTACTACCAATAAAATAATAATAATAATAATAGACATGAAGTCAAGAGGGAGATCAGTTGAAAAGGGCCTGAAGGAAGTAGGAGGAAAGTAGTGGTGGGTGGATAAGATCTAAATACATTATATATGGAAATTGAAGAGATGGCTCAGCAGTTAAGAACACTGATTGCGGGGCTGGAGAGATGGCTCAGAGGTTAAGAGCATTGCCTGCTCTACCAAAGGTCCTGAGTTCAATTTCCAGCAACCACATGGTGGCTCACAACCATCTGTAATGAGGTCTGGTGCCCTCTTCTGGCCTGCAGACATACACACAGACAGAATATTGTATACATAATAAATAAATAAATATTTAAAAAAAAAAAAGAACACTGATTGTTCTTCCAGAGAACCCAAGTTCAATTCCCAGCATCCACATGAACAATAACAACTCCCTGTAACTCCAGTTCTAGGGATCCGATACCTTCTTTTGACCTCCCTGGACACCAGGCACACAGATGATGCATATACATATATGCAGGCAAGATACTCATACACATACAATAAAGATAAATAAATCTCCCCAAAACACATCACATACATGTATGAAAGTTTCAAAGAATAAATTTTACTCTTTAAAGTTGTGGGAACACAGGCCTTTGATTCCAGCACTCAGGAAGCAGAGGCAGGCAAAAAACATACCTAACATATTTCTTTGCTGAGGGGTACAGTGGTAGAACACTTGCTTAGCATGTGCAAGGCTTGGAATTTGATCCCCAATACCATAAAAAGAAGAAATATTTTCAAGATTGCTAGATTGCTTACTACCATTAACGAGAGTGTGTATAAATAGTTTCCAACTCAAAAGGAAATAGGTGGAAACACAAAACTTAACAAACAGCAATATTAATTTGGAGGTTTTCCATGTGTAAAAACTATAGAATAAAATTCTCTTATACATAATCCAAGATACCCAAAAGTTTAAATCATTAATCCACAGATAGAAACAAATGGAAAGCTAAGTCTTTAACATGTTCAATAATGCATAATGCCTTTAAAGAAAAAAGAAGACTTTCATTTTTTTGTTCAAAATTTCTCTAAGTAGCCGGGCGGTGGTGGCGCACGCCTTTAATCCCAGCACTCGGGAGGCAGAGGCAGGCGGATCTCTGTGAGTTCGAGACCAGCCTGGTCTACAAGAGCTAGTGCCAGGACAGGCTCCAAAACCACAGAGAAACCCTGTCTCGAAAAACCAAAAAAAAAAAAAAAAAAAAAATTTCTCTAAGTAACCTTGTCAGTGCTGAGATTACATGATTAAGCCGCTGTGTTCAACTGCTGGTGATTAGTGTGGTAGCATTTCAATTGTATTTTAATAAAAAAAGACTGCCTGAAGATCAGAGAGTAAAACAATCCCACTGGTCAGCTTTACAGACCAGGTTATGGTAACAGGCACCTTAATCCCAGCAACCACACTGGTTGTCATAGAAACTGGGCAGGGCATGCCTTTAATCACAGCGGTGCACCGGAGGAAACAGTTCTCAACACACAGTCTCATTCTGAGATTCCTGGAGGCAGTATCACCATTTCAGATTGAAATCAAGGTAAGAGCCAGTGGCTGGCTATTTTGCTTTTCAGATCTTCAGGCTGAAACCCAATTTCTCTCTCTGAGGTTTTATTAATCGTGCTTCGGGTGAGTGCTTTTTTCCCCTCCTAAGGTTTTCGGTGCTCAAAGGTCATCCTGCCACTACAGCCATGCAGATCAGAGTGGCCTGCACTGACTGACACCCAGGGGTCATTTCTGGATCCATGGCCCTGCCACAGCCAGAGTCTGTATTGAGGTATGTGACTCCTATTGCCACTGGGGGGGGGGGGGGGGGGTGTCATGTGATTGCCCAGGGTCTGAACCACCACATAGGGCCAGGCTGGAGCCTGGGGACCATGCTGCTGCTGCTACATCCATCCAGATCTGAGAGGCCTGCATTACCACCTGGGGCCATGGTGACATCTGGCCCCAAGCTGCTACCAATGATCAGGTCTGGAACCATGAACCTGCAGCAGCTGGAGTCTGTGTGGATGGCCATTGCCCATGTTACTAGAGGGACCTATGCAACCATGTGTTGAATCATGCTTGTGCTGAAGTACTGAGGGCCCTGCTGAGCTGGCCCCACCACTCACCAGTCGGGAGTGACACTCCCAACCCTCCCCCGCCCCTACACACACACACACACACACACACACACTCACACACCCCACCTCCTAGGAGAGCTGACAATGAACCTCCCTAGCCCTGAGATAATGGATACTGATGACTCAGGCATGGGAAAGCTGGCCCCACGCTGTAGGCCCGTATTTCTATATGATATGACAGCCAGGCTCTAGAGCCATAGGCTACACCTGAGATGGGTCACTTACCCTGCCAGACACGCTGTCACTAACCTAACAAAAGGTCAGGATGTTGTTTCGCTCCTTTCTTTGTAATTTGGAGGAAGCCTGATAGAAATGCTGATTCAAGCCTATGCTAGTTTACAGAGCAGAGAGGTAGAAGCAGAGGTGACTGAAAGCCATTCACCTGGTTACCTAGGAAACAGAATGCTAATGTATTTCCTATCGGTTAAGTTTTGGTATAAAGACTTGTTTGGAGAATAAAATGAGAGGAATTCTTCAGCATGTGAACTCAGGATATCATGAGGGATCACGAAGAATCTCCCTCCCGATAAAGTCATGTGAATTGTGTCTTTTTTCCTGCACCTCCACGCCGGTCCAGAGACAGTTTATGTTGGGGTCTGGTCAAGAGAAATAACTTAGGGTCCAGGAAAGAACCGGACCCCCGACACCACCTTATAGAATTGGCCCCCCATATTTGGGAAAGCTCACCCACCCCTTACCATGGGCACCTGAGTGGGATGGTTCCAGTAGCCCTGGACTGACCAACTCAGCTGCCACCCAGGCACACATCCAGAACTCTGGGTTGGCACTACCAACATCTACCCGATCTACAACCTGCTGGAGCGTGTGAAGGGACTGGTCCTGAGGAAGCACAGCCATAGGATCTCCATGACTGAGGCAACAGCAGGATACTGGAGAGGAATGTGAGTGGGGGTCCAGTATTGATGGTTACCAAAGTCAGAGGCCTTGAACCTGACCAACTTGTTACACAGCAAACACTTGCAAGGAAAGCTGCTTGGACAAAGGGTCTACTGCACGGTACACAGCAGCAGCTCCCAGTGCCTCTGAGATGAATGAAGGGGGTGGGAGGCAGAGAGACGGAGGAGCAAACTGTTTTTCTTTTTCTTCTTTTTATTATTTACTTTTATTCTTTTTTAGCTTTTCTACAAGGGTGAGGGGTGAATACAGAGAGACTGGGGTTGGGGTGCATGATGTGAAATTCCCAAAGAACCAATAATTAATAGATAGACAGATAGACAGGCAGACAGGCAAGCAGGCAGACAGAGTTGCAGATTTACACCAAGTCTGATAGGGCGTGGGTTGTTTTTGTTTTTGGAGGACACACACATCCACACAGTCACTGCTTTTATTTATGGAGTTTAGCACTATGAAGTTAACTAGCAGTTAGTAATAACAGTATAGGCACTACTAAACTAACAGTAGTAAAACAGTTTCTGCCTTTTTTCAGTGACTTTATTAGAGCCTGCTGTATTCCAGGCTTATTCTGATACATGAACTCATAAGCATTCACAATTCCAGTTCCCAAGGTCCAGTTCCAGGGGATCTGATACCCTCTTCTGACCTCTGAGAGCAACATATGCTTGGTGCACATGCATACATTACACTCATACATATAAAATAGATAAATCTATGATAAAAAAACAAGAGTGCCACCCCCGTCCCCCCCCACACACACACACGGGGCGGGAGGAATGTAGGCATTCTAGGTCAGCCAGGTAAATAGCAAGGTATATCTCAAAACCAAAGATAACTCTATACATCGCAGAGCAATGAGCAGTGCTGTATCTGTCTAGACAAAGCATTTCTCTTACTGGTCTTTTGTTTTGTTTTGATGATTTGGTTTATTGTAACAGGGTCTCCTTATGTAACCCAGGCTGACCTCAAATTCTTAGTCCTCCAACCTACACATCTGTGTTATTCAGAGTTCTCCCATCACACCCTCCAAAGTATCGGGGCTTTAGTGATGGGACTGATAGACATGTGCCACTGCATTTAGTTTTAATATGTTTTCAAGAAAGACAAAACTAGGGGGCTGGAGAGATGGCTCAGTGGTTAAGAGCATTGCCTGCTCTTCCAAAGGTCCTGAGTTCAATTCCCAGCAACCACATGGTGGCTCACAACCATCTATAATCAGGTTCGGTGCCCTCTTCTGGCCTTCAGACATGCACACAGACAGAATATTGTATACATAATAAATAAATAAATATTTTAAAAAAAAAAAAAAAAAGAAAGACAAAACTAGCTGGTCCCTTTGGGGAATAAAAGGCCCAAAGATATACTTCACATAAGAAAAATATTTCTGATTTAAAATCAGCAGATCTGACAAACTTCAGGCTCATACATATGTATCCAGCGACTACTAAGTAACTTGAACTATTGCGCTGGTGAGATGGCTCATGGGTAAAAACACTTGCCACCAAGTCACATGATATGAGTTCTACCTCTGGGTCCCACATGGTGAAAGAAGAGAACCAATTCCTCCTACAAGTTATCCTCAGACTGCAATAATTGTGCCACGACATGTATTTGTGCACGCGCACATGTGAACACACTTGTGTGTGTGTTTAAATTTTTTTTATTGATATTTATTGAGCTCTACATTTTTCTCTGCTCCCCTCCCTGCCTCTCCTCTCCCCCCTTCAGCCCTCCCCCAAGGTCCCTATGCTCCCAATTTACTCAGGAGATCTTGTCTTTTTCTACTTTCTACTTCCCATGTAGATTAGACTTATGTAAGTCTCTCTTAGAGTCCTCATTATTGTCTAAGTTCTCTGGGATTGTGGTTTGTAGGCTGGCTTTCTTTGCTTTATGTTTAAAAACCACCTATGAGTGAGTACATGTAATAATTGTCTTTCTGTGTCTGGGTTACCTCACTCAAAATAATGTTTTCTAGCTCCATCCATTTTCCTACAAAATTCAAGCTGTCGTTATTTTCTTCTGCTGTGTAGTACTCCACTGTGTAAATGTACCACATTTTTTTTATCCATTCTTTGGTCGAGGGGCATTTAGGTTGTTCAGAGTTTCTGGCTATGACAAACAAAGCTGCTATGAACATAGTTGAGTACATGTCCTTGTGGCACGATTGAGCACCCTTTGGATATATACCCAAAAGTGGTATTACTGGGTCTTGAGGAAGGTTGTTTCCTAATTTTCTGAGATATCACCACACTGACATCCAAAGGAATTGTACCAGCTCGCATTCCCACCAGCAATGCAGAAGTGTTCCCTTTTCCCCGCCACAACCTCTCCGGCATAAGTTGTCATCAGTGTTTTTAATCTTGGTCATTCTTACAGGTGTAAGATGAAATCTGAGCATTGTTTTGATTTGCATTTCTCTGATGACTAAGGATGTTGAACATTTCTTTAAGTGTCTTTCAGCCATTTTAGATTCCTCTGTTGAGAGTTCTCTGTTTAGATCTGTAATCCATTTTTTTTATGGATTATGTGATCTTTTGGTGTCCAATTTCTTGAGTTCTTTCTATATATTGGAGATCAGACCTCTGTCTGATGTGAACACACATTTTTATGTGTATAAAAGTAAATGTAATTTTAAAAGCTGAGTTACTAACAAATAAAGAAATAAATTAATCTTTTTTGGTTTTTGCTTGTTTGTTTTTCAAAACAAAGTTTTTCTATGTAAGAGTCCTGGTTGTCCTAGAACTCTCTTTGTAGACCAGGCTGGCCTCAAACTTAGATTCTCCTACCTCTGCCTCCCAAAGTGCTAGGATTAAAGGTGTACACCACCACCACCCAGCAAAGAAAAAAATTAAATAAAAATTTCAGCAGCTAACTTAAATATATGATTTGCCTTTTGTTTTCGTTTGTTTGTTTTAAGGGGAGCTTAGATTTGTTTTTTGTTTTTTTTTAATTTTGAGACAGTGTTTCTCTGTGTAGCTTTGAAGCTTGTCCTCCTGGAACTCGCTCTGTAGACCAGATTAACCTCAAACTCACAAAGATCTGCCTGCCTCTGCCTCCAGGGTACTAGGATTAAAGGCCATCACTACTCAGCAAACTTAAATATTTGAAACTCTAAAAACAATATAAAGTATTTTTACTTTAATAAAGGTCCCCTCTCTCTTTCTTTCCTTTTAAAGCTCTCTTTATCTACAGTGTTCAATCAGGATCACACTGCTCCATTCCTAAGAGACCCTTCTCTCTGGGCACTGGGCAGGTAGGCAGCACTTTTAAGTGCTTTCTAACTCTGTCAGGATTGCTTCTAGAATTTGCAAGTTTTGTAAGTTATAAGCACACTCCTTCTTATGTTTGATTTCCTGCAAATAAGCAATAACACTAGGAATAGGACAATCTCATTCACTAATTAGTCATTCTTACTACTCTTGCTGCCCAAATTGCCTTGAGCACTGTCTGTCAAACAGTACTTTGACTGATGATTGGGTCAAAACGTGGGCATTAATGACTGTGATCCGTGCTGAAAGAAAGGTGAGATCTGCCAAACAAACAGCTGTGACTGGTAAAACCATTTCCTAGACTACATACAAGCTCACTCTAGTGTTCCAATATTAGATCTAAAAATTAGCTCTATTGATTGGTGCAAGCTCAGCTGCAAATGGGAAAGCAGCAGAGACAAGCAGCAATGGACAAAACCAATTGCTGGGTACAGTGAGAGCTGCCTAGTGCTTGGCAGCTGCACCAACACAATTGGCACCAAGCCTGAAGTACAGCTTGTACCTACGTGATGCCTGTACTCCCAGGTTGACCTTGACCTTAACCTCTGAGCTCCAAGCAGCTTCTGATCTCCAAAGCTGGGTTCCTATACAAGCTGCTTGTAATAGGACCTCATCTGGTTTCTGAGTAGACTGAGTCTGGCTCTCCAGTGCAAAGCACCCAAAACCACTTGATGGCTGAAGAAACAGAAGAGACAGAGGCCCTGGCAAAGAACTCCCTGCTTGTGGAGATATCAGAACCACCCACTAGCTGTACCCACAGACCTGCATCCATAATGTGCTGCCCATGGGATTCTGTCTGGAATCCCATTCACCTACCGGGATCCTGCCCTGACAGGAGGGTATACCTGCACCTAAACAATCTTGTTTGTACCAGGTTCCTAGACAGAGCCTCCGTATATACCCAGGGCTCCCTTCATGTACCCTGCTTACCTAATGCTGTCTCAACAGAAGCTAGTGCCTGAAGTCTTTCTGGCAACAGTCACTGGCAACTGAACAATTTAAGAGCAGTCAAGACAGAAGGAAGGGAAGACGAAGATCACAGGAGAGTAGGAAGCAAACAATGCTATTAAGGAAGCAGAAAAGTTCTAGAGAGCTGGGAAAGTGTTCAGGGCCAAGGGTTTCAGACACCAACCTGAGTTCTATAACAAAGGATGTCCACTAAGAGCCAAGGATTCCAATACCCAAACCAGCATGGGGACCCGTAGTACTGGCGGTGGCAGCTGTCAGCACTTCTGTCTAAGGACTACCACCACTTGCGGCTATCTATCAGACACTCTGGGAATACAAAAGCTGCTGGAGCTGCCTGACTCTCGGGGTTACCATCCAGGTAGAGGACAGACCCCCTCAGCAGCTTCTAACTCCAGCTTCTAATGAGTATCCTTAAACTCACTTTATATCCCAGAAAGGATAAGTGTTAGAAGGAACACAGATAACTTCAATTCGCCCACTCAATGAAGAGTTTAAAGAAACTAACAGCTCATGAATATGATCATCTATGCATATGAAACGCCTCAAAAGTGTGCAAGAGAGACAAAAGAGAACAATACCAGGATGAGTTATGGGAAAAGTTAGGATTGTTACATCTTTCCTTTTGTTTTCAGACTGAAATCCCAACTGTTTTTACTAAATTACATACACTGTTACTAAATTTCCAACCAACAAAAATATTGGATACTTTTAGGTTACAGTGTGTAACCTTAGGTGAGTAATCTAATGCCTGTGGTCTCACTAACCACAGAGAAAGTGAGCCCAAAAAGATCTGCTCTGATGAAATGGCAGCCACCAGCTACCCAACTCTCGTCCCTGTTCTAAACAATCCCTTCCCAGGAGGGCTTTGGCTAAAATTATACTGTCTCAATTATCTTCCTGAAAATTCTCAGATCAAGATCCCAAAGTTAGAAATTAAAAATTACCCTGGAACAAAACCTTAAGCACCACTAGCACACAAAGACAATGCCCATGGTTCATCCTTTTGTTCATTACCAGGGTTTTTCACAACCTCAGCATTCTTGACATTGGGCCTACAGCAGGTTTACCAGCGGCTCTCTCTGCTACTTACCAAACGACAGCTGCCGTCCTCCCTCAGTGCTCCCTCAGCCCCCCCCCCACTGTAAAATCAAAAATGTCTACAGATCGCAAAATGACCCCTGAAGAGCAAATGACCCCCAAACTCCACTGTGCTATATCTTTCCTTTATTTCTTAGAACTAAGCTGTGAAAAGATAAAATGCACACTTATTATTAAGATCCTTCTAATTTGACAATCCAGAAAAAGAAATAACCCAGCTCTCCTCACAAGTTGGCTGCATGAACCTGAACAAAAATAAAGGTCATTAAAAAGTCACCTAAACATAAAGAAACACAAAGTGTTAGTTAGCATCCTGTCAGCATTTATGCTCCCAAAGGAACTTTGCCTGCAATAAGCTTAAGGGGTTTTTGTCCTTCCTCATACTGAGAAAGTCGTACAAAATTCCCTAATATGTACATATGTGCTAATCTGAATTTTGAGGCTATAACTAACCTCCCACCCTTAAAAATACAAATCTGCTAGGCATGGCAGTTCATACCTGTAATCCTAACACTAAAGACTGCCAAGAGTTCAAGGCGGCCTAAGATCCATACTGACATAACGAGTTCTGGACCAACCTGGACTACAGAGTCAAACACTGTCTAAAATAAGTAGAATGTATCTCACATCTCTAATTCCAACACCCAGCACTAGGATCTGAAGGTCAAGGTTATCCAGAGTTACAGAGTCAGTTTGAAGCCACACAAGCCTGATGATCAGAATTCAATCCCTGAAACCCACAGTAGAATGAGAGAACTAGCTCTCGAAAGTTGTCCGCAAACCTTCACACAGGTGCCAAGATGTGCATGCCCATATACACATCTCTCTCTCTCATACACACAAGATAAATACATTTTTAAATAAAATAAAATAATGTTATTTCTTGATCTTACATGAAACACTAGCTGACACTTTGTAGTCAAGCACAGTACTGTATTTTATATCACTAGAACTTTTGGGGGTGGGGCGGGGCAGGAACAGGATCAGGATCACACGTCCCAGGCTGGCCTTGAACTCATATATAGCAGAGAATGACCTTGACTTCCTAATCCTCCTGTTCTACCACCAAGTGCTAGGATTACAGACGGTGCAGCACAAAACCCAACTAAAGTTACTAGGGATTGGACCCAAAGCCTTTCACATGCAAGGCAGAAGCTCTGCCACTGAGCCACATCCCCAAACCCCATTATAGCTTCTTAAAGATCTCAAAAGAGCATAGTGTGGTAGTGGTGGTAGTACTTCTCTAATCCAAGCAGGTAGTACTTCTCTAATTCTCTAATTCTAATAAGACAATCAGGAGTTCCAAGCCATCCTCCACTACACAGTGAATTTGGAAGCAGCCTAGCTACATGAAACCCTCTCTCAAAAAAACAAACTATAGGTCAGCAAGATTGTTCAAGTACAAAGGCACTTGCCACCAAGGCTGACAACCTGAGATCAATCCCCAGGACCTGTAAAACAGAAGGAGAAAACCAACTCCTACAAGTTGTCCTCTGATCTCCACACATGTGTCATCGCATAAGCACAGATACACACACACACACACACATACACAAAATAAACAAATTTAAAGCAATTTTTAAACAAAACATAAAAAAGTTCTCAAAACATCATTATCCCTCATTCAGTCAAAATTATTTAACTGATAGATACTAATCATCTAGACATTACAGATATTAAGTCAGAGATAACAGAGTAAGGTAATTTAATAATTAGCATCTTTGAAACATCTCAAATCGTTAATTTTTCCTCCAGTTTAGTAGTATAAATTCTTGAAGAAATCTACCACTTAGCTACCTTTATTACAAGATATCAGAATGTTTTCCTACATTGGAACTATTATAAGTACACACAATGATTAATACCTGCCCTGCGTAAGTAGCTGGTAAAGAGCCAAATGAGATAACATTACTTACTTAAAAGAAGGAAATTTATTAGATCAAAGAAGATGGCATAACAAAAAACTATGAAGTGAGAAACCCACCAGTCCCTTTCGGCTGAGCCAGGGGTAAGCAGTCTTTAACTAGACTTATCTGTCATCTGGATTTGAGAAATGCCCCGATTTCCATGAAACACTTAAGAACCACACAAGTCTTATCAATATCCAAAGCAGGCAACTATACTATATAATTATCATTACCAAATTCAACCTTATAAAACTTCTGTTTAAAGGAGATTGGGGGAGGGTGGTAGCATGTGGGGACAGAGCATACAGCCCTCTGTGGGATTCTGTCCAGTCATCATTTCTTCTCTCTCTCTCTCTTTTTTTTTTTTTTTTTTTTTTTTTTTGGTTTTTCGAGACAGGGTTTCTCTATGGCTTTGGAGCCTGTCCTGGAACTAGCTCTGTAGTCCAGGCTGGTCTCGAACTCACAGAGATCCGCCTGCCTCTGCCTCCCCAGTGCTGGTTCTACTCTTTTTTTAAAAAATTTATTTTATGTGCACTGGTGTAAAGGTGTCAGATCCCCTGGAATTGGAGCTACAGACAGCTGTGATCATGTGGGTGCCGGGAACTGAACCCAGGTCCTCTGGAAGAGCATCCAGCGATCGCAACCAGAGCCATCTCTCCGGGCCATTATCCTTTCAATGTACTATAATTGCCAT
>JABTXL010006448.1:5683-52226 GCA_025134845.1 Neodon shergylaensis
CCATGTACCAAAGGATGTCAATCAAACCACAAGGGCATTTGCTCAACTATGTCCATACCAGCATTATTTTTACAAGCCAGAACCTGGAAACATAGATGCCCCTCAACCAAAGAATGGATAAAGAAAATGTGGTACATTTATACAATGGAGTACTACTCAATGGTAAAAAAAAAGGAAATTACATCTTGCAATGGAAATGGATGGAACTAGAAAAAGCTATCCTGTTTGTGGAAACCCAGACTCAAAATCAAGAAAACAGTATTACTACTCCAAAGTAGATACTACTTATAAAGCAAAGAATAACAAGTCTATAGTCCACAACCACAGAGAAGCTAGGTAACAAGGAGAACATAACAGAAACATATGTGGATCCACCTGGACAGGGAAAATAGACAAGATCTCCTGAGTAAATATGGACAACAGTCCTGTTAGGCAATGACATTACAGTTTACAGAGATCTTGTATTTTGGTTGAAGTAGTAAAACTACAGCTATTGGGCTTCATGATAAAGTCAGTACTTTATCCAGATATTTTCATTGCTTTTGTCTGTGGAACCCCAAAAATAGCTAGTCATGCCATTTATCAATCATCTAAAACTGATTATAAAACTCTATAGTACTAATTTTTATTGGAAGCCTTGAGTACCAGCCCAAGTACCCCCTCATGTTTCAGAACTGGGTATCTATGGCAAGCAAGGATCTCAGGGTAAAACATTTAACTCAAGTATATTACCTCTGCATCTTCTTTATTTTTCATGCTAGAGGAAAAAATGAAGTGAAAGGGGGCATGGAGGAGAGGAAGAAAAAGGAGAAGAAAGGAGAGTAAGGGAAAGTAGTAGAAGGAGTGGAGGTGAAGAAGAAGAGTAAGAGTAAGGGCAGATCTCCATGAGAATTTTAGTTTTTACAGACATGGTTGGAAAAATCTATAGGCAAGGACAATAATAATATGCATATCAAGATCACAAAAAGTGACAGGTAGAACCTGACAAAGCAGTACTCCAGAACAGGTGACCTGACCTAGGAAAGAGCCAGCATCCACAGGGAAGATTCTGACATTCCAAGCCCTTAGATAAAGTTATTAAACATACCTGAATCCTTGATTCACCCATACTCCTCATCTAATCTCTGCTGTGATACACACCTCTGGGACACCCAGATTTGTTTGTTAGCAAAGGTGGGCCATGCAGTCTTTCTGCTCAGTGCCTGTCTTCTTAGAAATTTCTATGTGGTCTGTTAGCAAGTAATTTTGTGGGATTGGCTCTATGTAAATTTGAGGGCTCGAAGAAAGAATGAAGCCATTGCTCCAAGGCCTCATAACCTGGGGAAATGGAGCAAGGTCAGTCCACTGATCAAGCAGAGGTTGCTCTGCTGTGGTATCTGGGAATGAGGCCCATTTCAAAGGGAAGAATCTTGGCTTATCACGGTTTTTACGATGGTGACTTTTTCAAAAGACCAGTGTTCCCACAGCTCTGCAAACGAGGTTGTTCCATGTGGGTGAGCACAGACACACTTCCCGTGCATCTGCCTGTTGGTCAGCGCATTGACTGTATGCTCTTGTGGACTCCAATAAATTTTAACAGCTGAGAAAGCAGTAAGTCTCTCATGATGCTTCCTTCCCTCCCCTTTCTGCACTCTGCCTTCAACAGCTACAGAGTAGGTAATGGACTCAATTCTTTCACATATCTCTCTTCAGTTATGAGTCCCCAGGAGGGGTCCAATGGATTAGAAGACTCTCATTAACTGGTCTATTTTTCCTTCACAATGTTCAGTCAAAGCCTAGCCTGGAAAAATTGCAAGAGTGTTTTCCCAGCACTGGGTAACAGAGGCAGAATTATCTGTTTTCAAAGCAATCCTCAGGTACACCATGTGGGGGCAAGCCTGAGCTAGAAAACACACTAATGTAAAGAGAAATAAAAAAAATATCAATAACACTCAGAATAAACAGGAATATAATGTTTAAAAAAGTGGGGAAGAGAACACAATAGTCATTAGAACAGTAATGCATTTAAAGAAATAAAATTTGAAAGAGAATACAAACAATGGGTTTTTTAAAAAGATGAAAAACCAGGCGGTGGTGGCACACACCTTTAATCTCAGCACTCAGGAGGCAGAGGCAGGCGGATCTCTGTGAGTTCGAGGCCAGCCTTGTCTAGAAGAGCTAGTTCCAGGACAGGAACCAAAAAGCTATGGAGAAACCCTGTCTCGAAAATAAAAAAAAAGAAAAAGATGAAAATAATGTACTTTAAAATCAGTAGATAGGAGCTGTAGAAATGGCTCAGCAGTTAAGAGCACTGACTGCTCTTCCAGAGGACCCAGCTTCAATTCCCAGCACCCACATGGCAGCTCACAACTGTCAGTAACTCCTGTTCCAGGGGATCTGACAACTTCACACCAATGTTCATAAAGTTAAATAAATCATAATAAATCATTTTTAAAAAGTCAGTAAGATAAACCTCAGGTCTATTTACTTTGAAAAGGAGTAGGTCATTCCCTTTTAGATGGCATGGCTCTGATAAAAGACAGAATGATATTGCTCACAGGCTCATGTTTGCTGCTGAGATCTGGAACCTGACATACAGAGTTACAGTCAATGGCCTGTTTCTCAGTCCTTGGAGCTGTATTAACTGGATAAAGCAGGATTCAATCTGCACAGGACAGTTACCTTATTTGAAATTCAATATTCACTGTCTCAAGCTAACCTTTCAATTATAAACTCACAAATCAGGAATGTCTTCATTCACATGACATGAATTAGTACATCCCGGAATATTAAAAAATATTACTGAGCTGGGCAGTGATGGCACACGCCTTTAATCCCAGCACTGGGAAGGCAGAGGCAGGTAGATCTTTGTGAGTTCATGACCAACTTGGTCTAAAGAGCTAGTAACAGGAGAAGCTCCAAAGCTACAGAGAAACCCTGTCTCAAAAAAACCAAAAAAAAGAAAAAATTACTGAAACCACCTGTTAGTTATGAATTTTATGGATATGACGAGATACAATGAGCACCATAACCCTTATCAAAAAACATTTCATCAGGGTAGTTCATTTAGACTTCCAGAAGTTCAGTTCATTGTCATTATGGTGGGGAGAATATGTTGTGCAGGACAATTTTGCTGCTGGTTAAATCTTGATATGCAGGACACAGGAAAGTTGACTGAAATGCTTGGCAGTATCCAGAACATAGGAATTCTCAAAGCCCATCCCCAGTGCTACATTTCTTTCAACAAGACCATACGGATTCCAAAAAAGCCACACTTTGTAATAGCACCAATACCTATGAGATTATAGAAGCCAATAACATTAAAACTATCACACTGCCACAATCAGGTCCTTTCTCAGACTGGTGACTCCAGCAGCTGATTTCCTCCCATTACCTCTGCAGTGCACTCAGTAAACTATTCTTTCTACTCTGTTCTGAAGGAAGAAACTATGTTCCACATGCAGATCCTTCTCCTGTGAGTGTAATGAATAGTTGACTTCATGACTCAAATGGGTAATTTTAAAAGTCTGAGGCCACACAGTCATTTAAGGAATTTGAATCAATACCGGGCGGTGGTGGCACAGGCCTTTAATCCCAGCACTTGGGAGGCAGAGGCAGGCAGATCTCCTCGAGTTCGAGGCCAGCCTGATGTACAAAAGCTAGTTCTGAAACAGGCACCAAAGCTACAGAGAAACCTTGTCTCAAAAAAAAAGAATTTTAAATCAAGACAGCAAGGTCATTGACCTGGAATGCCACAGAATGAAATGGAGGTCTCATATAAAAACATAAGAGACCTTATCTCAGCAATATTTTTCTACAATGCTGGAAGGGCACCTATTCTAGAATATACCTTTCCAGTGAGAAAACACTGTACACACTTAAGAGATTAATAAAGAAAAATCTGCACAATGATAGCATGCATTCATCTCTGGGAAATGCTCAAGAGGAGAGAATCTAGAATAAACATTGCATTCCACATACACTGCCATCCTTGAGTTTCTTTTAGGTGCAGACTCTAGCTTACACTTTGAAGAAATTAAATAGACATGGGAAACTGCAAGGCTTGCCAGTTAGGCAATGGGGAAACTTACACAGCAAGGATATTGCCACAATTATGTCAAAAGTATGTACGTGACCTGAGCAGCAGGTCATACTTACTGACCTACGTGCAGTGCCGGAAGGTGAGAAAGGCAGGAAAACTGGAACAAAGGTGTGATAAAAGCTGGGACAGAGAAGTCTTGTATAAGCTATGTCTTATTCCAAGTTAGCTTCTTAAGATGAATAGCTTCTTGTATACCATTTGTAAGGGGAAATGGGAGGAAATAGAAGACTTCTAGGAAATCAGCAGAAATTACCACACAATGGAACAAACACAGAATAAGGTTAATCAAGCAATGGAACACAATAGCAGGGTGGTGGTGGAGCATGCCTTTAATCCCTGCATTCGGAAGGCAGAGGCAAGAGTTGCAAGGACCATATGGGACCTCAGAGAACACTGATGGTAGCAGTGGGTTCCTACACTTGCTCAAGGAGGGCCTGCCACACTGTCTCCCATGGCTCACCATCCACTCCTCCTCATCTTGGAACAGCAACCCCTACTCACCATGTCGTGGCTTCCAGGCTCACCCATGTTCTCCTCAGAGCTTGCTGCAGTAGCACTCACAGCACAGAATACAATCCACTGGCGCCTGCTCAGCTTTAAAATCAATCCAGCAGCATGGCGCCAGGAAGTGCCCTGCCTGATTTCTGACTGACAGGTCGGCCTGGAGGTCTTGACTGGCTAGTGAGGCTTGAGTGACAAGAGCACCTCCCTGAGCCTTACAGTGTGCTTAAAGACACAGCACAGGATTTCTTGGCTCTGGCTTCCACCCCAGACCCAGATCTGCAGACATATGAATTTCAATATCACTTATGCCTCTATCAGATGACACAGCTGTCTTCCTGCAACCCACAACCACACTGCCTTCATCCTCCTGGACATGACGTGGCTAGCTAGCACAGCCCATTACACAATGTGCAGTAGACTGATTCTCCTGTTCAAAAGATAGAAGGGTGCACAGAATACTAATGAGTACAGATTTTAGGAAACCAAAGATGCTGTTTGTTCAGTGGCTTCAGGCTGACACCAGGAGTCATAGGCACTTCTGACAGCCATGAGAGCAACGCAAGCACCAAATGACAACTAAATTGATATCTTTTTCTCCTGCCAGAAGATTTCGTGATAGCTACAGACTATGTCCCATTACAGACCATGACCAGCTGGCAAATTTAGCTCAGGTTCTCAGGTGTCCACCATTACAGAGGCTTTGAGACTGCCACATTCTTAAGCTTAAGTGGGTACAGTCATTCCGATTTTTACTATACTTGCTTTATTATTTTATCTTTTGTAATCACACAATTTGAAGAATTCTGAATTCTCTCCTCTTTTAAAAGCCATAGATTTATCTATTATAGGCTCCATGTCTCATGGGTCAATTATCCTATAGGTCTTTCCATTGGCTGACTCTGGGTGCTGACTGTGGGAGGTATAGCCTTTAAACTTTCCTGTCTGCCTTTCCTGGCTCCAAGGCACAGCATGGGTCCAACTCAGCTGGCCACAGCATGTATCCTTGGACTACCCCAATCTCAGCAGTAACCTAGGCCAATTCTAGGACAAACACCATACCCCCTTCATTCTTTTCACCCAGACAAAAGTGGGAGAAGCTGTGGCTTGGTGACCACAGCACTGCTGGTTGCAAGGGTGAAGGCAAAACTTATTTTGGTCTCTCCAAGTCTTGGTGCTGTCTGAAGATGGCAGTGGATACACTACAGTGCTGTGGGAGGACTATAATATTTAAAAACTCTAAAAATTTCTGCCTTTGTCTCTGCTTCTTTTCAGCTCCTCTGGCTATCAAAATCCATCTAAGCAACTGTGCAGATACTTGAGTACTATTTCCTTGTGCCACATTTACAAATATTTGCATTTTTACTCCCACTTTTATGCCCAGCTTTACCCTTTGCTTTTTAAATCTACTACTAATTTCTGAGCACTCATTACTTACCTCTCCACCTGTGGTGCAATTTTCTTGTGGGATCCCTCACATGCTCCCTTGTACACATGACCACCCTTCTGTATGTTTTGGGGTTCACTGATCAGACCCACATTTAGGTGCCATTTGTTGGCTGATTGTGGCATATTGGGCTGTCATTTGTACACAATGACACCTTGCTTTCTAAAAGGTTTTAGAGCCGCTTTATGCACGGCATTAAGATTCTCAAATGCTAGCTCTTTAACTATCGATTGCCCTGCTTCCTTATCTCCAATCAACCTATTCGATGCCTGTGTCAGTCTGGGACAAAGTCTTGAAATAATTTATCTGGTCCCTGTCTTATACTAGAAAACTCCCCAGCCTGTTCTTTAGAAGATGAAAGTCTATGCCAGGCCTTCTTGGTAGCTGCATTAACTTGGACATATGCTGTCATATCGAAGTCTAATTGCTGATCTCTCCCTGTATAAGGTTCCTTGCTCCTCTACACTCTATGTCTGATTTTTTTTTTCTTTTTGGTTTTTTGAGACAAGGTTTCTCTGTAGCTTTGGAGCCTGTCCTGGAACTAGCTTTTGTAGACCAGGCTGGTCTCGAACTCACAGAGATCCGCCTGCCTCAGCTTCTGGAGTGCTGGGATTAAAGGCGTGCACCACCAACGCCCAGCTTTTGTCTGAAATTGTAAATGTTTACATGGTCATGGTGTCACTTCCCAGCAATAAAGGCCTAACTAAAACAGAAGTTGTTCCCAGGGACTGGGGTATTGCTGTGATAGGCCTGACCAAACTTTTGTTTGAAATAATATGGACTTTGAGAACTTGGGTTAGGAAAAGTGCAGTCAGCATACTAGTAAGAGGCTAAGAGACATGGCTTTGAAAATGGTATGAAATAGTAGGAGATAGCTTATGGGGTTTCAGAGGAGAATTTTCATATGATTCCTAGAAATCATTGTTATGATAGGTAGTGAAGGAAGAGGCTGCATTTTGCAAATGAATCTCCCTAAGGCAAAAATGAAGAGTTTTTTTTTATTAATTTCATTGACAGAAGTAATCTCAAAGGAGCTTAATCTAGATTCTGTCATGTGGATATTAGTGGTAACTCTAATGGAGATATATAATGAAAGGAGCAAGGTGAACAAGAGAATATTTGAGAAGAAAGGGGGCATGCGAAAGTGGAATGTAGCTAACTCCTCTGTTCAAGGAGATAAACAGATTAAGAAAAGGAACAAAGGGAGAGAAGATCTGAGGGGATGGTGGCACACACCTTTAATCGTAGGACTCAGAACACAGAGGCATTCACGACCCTATCTCTGTGAGTTCAAGGCCAACCTGGTTTACGGAGAAAGTTTCCAGATAGCCAAGCTTAGGCAGTGAAAGATAGAAAACTGGTGAAGATGTAATTCAACAAGGAGCCATGTTCCAGCCCCTGTAAGCAGCAGATCTTGACAGCTTTGGCCATGTGGTTCTGGACTTAGAGCAAAGGAAAGAAGAAAGGAGTTTTGATCCTTTAGTTCTGTTTCGCTGTGGCTGAAGAATCAGCTGTGATGAACAAGATATCAGAAGTACTTAAGCGAAATTCTGCACTGCTGGGTATACGACACTCAATGGCTAATGGTTAATCCGCATTAATTAATTAATGCTTAAGCACCCAGCATCACTAATATGAAAATGTCTGGGAAGTGCTGAAAAAGAGCACAGAGAAGCTGTCTTCTGGAGGTAACAAAGGTTGTAAATCATGCTGCCAGGTGGACTTAGTAATGTGTGTCACCCAGGTGGTACCGATTTTGAAGGCATGGAGGGGTTTGAGGCTTGGCACTGTGAGAGGCCAGGAAAGGCCATCACTGAAGGTGCAGACTTATTGGCAATTGAATGCCCAGGCCTGTAAGGGTCATGCCAAGAAATTGAGGCTTGGCTCCCTGAGGAGAGCCTATAAGAGACTATTAGTGAAAGTGCCACCCTGTTGCAAGAGAAGCTCCCAGTCTTTGAAGATAACAGTCCTGTGAGATGACCCCCGAGAACAGAGGTGGCAGTAGAATTGAGCCAGTCTAGATGACCAGCTGTGTGTACTGCAGAGGGAAGACTCAGAGAACTGAAGCAAGGCCTGTGGAGGAGCCCAGAAGATTCTTAGTGGATCTTAGATATTGGACAGTGGAATTTTGTAATTCCCCAAGACATTAGAGATGCCAGGGTTTTAGGTAACCTGCCAAGGAGAGCTGCTAATGGTGAATGGAACCAGACAAAGAGAAAGAAGCTGAATGAAATTGGAGACCTGGAGAGCCATTTGACAAAGAGATAGGAACCATTACAATGGACTTTTTTTTTCTTTTTTGTTACTTGTATTTGGTTTTACCCTAGTTCTCTGCCCCATCCAACTTCTAGTCCTGCCCATCTAGGTGCTTATACTGGCCATTTGGGCCTTAATTTAAGCCAGTCATTTGTTTGACACTATACCATTTGAGCCACCTTTTCCTTTGAATATCTTTTATATAGAACAAGAGTGTGTTCAATATTTTATGATTGCCTTGGTTTCCTAGTTTCAGCACTGGGCACTGTATGTGATTAAAGAAGATGGCCAGTTCAGACTCTATATTTGTCGTTACTGCCAGTCCTCACTAGAGTCACCCTCATGGTTGTAGGCTGTTTCTACTGCACTAGGTTTTCACATCATCCATGATATAAAAAAAAAGGTTTTAAAAATATTTACAGGGCTTGAAACATGGACAAGCAGTTATGTCAAGTTTATTGGCAGAAAAGAGGGCCAGGTTTTTGAGAACCTCCTGTAGTTCCTGCTACAGAAATACACAAGGGTCTAACCTTCTTGGGATCAAGCATGAACATTCACATACCACAAAAAGACACATGGACTTCACATAATTAAAATAATTAAATTAAATTTTTACCAAACAAATTTTCAGTCATGAATGTTTTTCTTTAATAGGTATTCATCCTGTAACCCAGTTGTTGAGGCATTTAAATGCTCACAGAGTTTTTCTTCAACAAGAATGGGATCATGGAAAAAAAATCAAGCATGTATACTTGAAGTTGTGGAAATTAATCATTCTCAAATGTTGGCATCATTTAGGAAGATTTAAGAAATACTGTCCTCCTGGAAGAAATATGTCATGGGGGTTGTGCCTGAGAGGGTACATCCACACACCATTTCATGTTTCTTTTTTTTAATATTGATATTTAGTTTTATTTTTTATTTATTTATTTATTAAAAATTTCTACCTCCTTCCCTTCCATTTCCCTCCCCCTCCCCCATCAAGTCCCCCTACCTCGTCAGCCCAAAGAGCAATCAGGGTTCCCTGCCCTGTGGGAGGTCCAAGGACCACCCACCTCCATCCAGGTCTAGTAAGGTGAGCATCCAAACTGCCTAGGCTCCCACAAAGCCAGTACCTGCAGTAGGATCAAAAACCCATTGCCATTGTTCTTGAGTTCTCAGTAGTCCTCATTGTCCGCTATGTTCAGCGAGTCCGGTTTTAACCAATGCTTTTTCAGACCCGGGCCAGCTGGCTTGGTGAGTTCCCGATAGAACATCCCCAGTGTCTCAGTATGTGGGTGCACCCCTCTCGGTCCTGAGTTCCTTGCTCGTGCTCTCTCTCCTTCTGCTCCTGATTTGGACCTTGAGATACCATTTCATGTTTCTATCCCTGGTTCATGCTGTAGGCTGAGGATGTGAGTTCTTAGCTTCCCAAAGGAGCTGCCAAGTGTGACACTTGTTGCCATAACACTTTCAAGTTGATCGTGTAACCATCCTGAAGCCAGAGTCAAATTAAACTCTTTTATATATTGACTTAGACATTATGTTTTTTTTTTATTTAATTTTTTGTTTGGTTTTTCGAGACAGGGTTTCTCTGTGGCTTTGGAGCCTGTCCTGGAACTAGCTCTGTAGACCAGGCTGGTCTCGAACTCACAGAGATCCGTCTGCCTCTGCCTCCCGAGTGCTGGGATTAAAGGTGTGCGCCACCACCGCCCGGCTAATAGACACTTTATAATGCATGACTAGATGGTTGACACTTGAAGCCTTTTTTCATCACAATCTTATGTAAGTAAATGTGTGTTGGCTGAAGATATTAACAACACATTTATAGTTACATTCCTTTCAGTATGAATCTTCTCAGGTCCTCAAAGATTACTGTGATATGCAAAGCCTTTAACTGACCTATTATCCACTAAAAGTTTTACTCTTGTATAAAGAAAACCAAGAAGAGGAGAAACTTTACAACACTCCTTACGTTTAAAGAGCTTCTCTGGTCAGACTGTGATGACACACCCCTGTAATCCAGCACTTGAAAAGGATGTTTAATTTAACAAGAGAATGGGCTAGGCAAATTGTAAAGAACTGTAAACATTGTCCGGATATATATATATCATCCATTGAAAATGGCCGTTAATCCAAGAGGCCTTAAATCACAGATTTTATGGCAAATGGACGTGACTCATATCCCAGATTTTAGAAAATTGGTCTATGTACATGTTACTATAGATATTATTCTCATGTGGTTATGGACACTGCAAGAACGGGGGAAGCTGTAAAGGATGTTATAAAACATCTTGTTATATGCTTCTCCTTCAAAAGAATTAAAACCGATAATGCTCCAGCTTATACTTCTCAAGCTTTTGCAAAGTTTTGCATTCAATGGGGTATAGAACATATAACAGGAATTCCATATAATCCCTAAGGCCAGGGTATTATAGAAAGGATCATCAAAATCTTAAAATACAACTTTAAAGATTAAAATTTAGCGGTCATTTCTATTCACCTCATCAATTATTAAGTCATGCTTTATTTACTACTAATCATTTTAATGCAGATGATAAGGGTCTTACTCCTATGCAAGAGCACTGGGTTCCTTTACAATGGACTCTTCCTCCTTTAGTAATCTGGAAAGATCTTTTAACAGGCATTTAGAAAGGGCCAGATGTACTAATCACCCCGGGAAGAAGATTTGCATGTGTTTTTCCAAAGGATGCAGAAAACCCAATCTGGGTCTAAGACAGGCTTATTCAACCTTTCCACCAAAAAGACTCTATCAAGAACTCAGAAGAGAAGGAAGAGACAGAAGGAGAAAAGTATTAAAGAAAATGAGGAAGTTTGATCTCTCTTCTTTGCAGGCGTCTTCAACTCCCCCTGCATGGTCATCCATTGTGAGGATAAATCCACCTACTTGGGGGCAGTTGAAGCAACTCACCCAGAAAGCTCAGCAAATGGTCTCTAACACCGGAAAGCCACCATCAGTTGCAAATGTTTCTTCCTATGCTTGCTGTCATTGCTATGTAAGTATATCCTGCCTCTGCAGCCTTGTTTTGGGTTTCCGTTCCCCATCCTCCACTTCATCCCGTGGGTTGAGGAGATGATGTGAACATCAGGGTGATGACTGGGCTGATGGGGGGACACGCTTATTTCTCCTCCTATATGACCTCCACTTAATTAAATATGAAGGAATGTCTTATTCTGCTCCAATTTGTACTGCTATAAAGGGAACACCTCTCATGGGTTGCCTTTACAATTACTTATAGAACTTTTCTTTCTGATGATCCAGATGCATTGCCTCCATATCATTAGAAGGTTTAATGTGAAAAATTAAAATAAAGATTTTGGGGAATGGTTACAATAATGGTACTGAGGTCAGATTACTAGAAACAGAAACCATTCCTATGGAATCATGTGTAAAAGAATATTGAGACAAAGATAAGATATGAGAATCACCTCTGCTCAGAGATGTAAGGCCAAATTGGCTTAAATGTGGGTTTGAACATTGGGCTACGGCATATAATCCTTGGGAGACTCAAGAAACAATTTATGATTATTCTATAGTTTCAAAAGTTGTTATGGAAAATATTTATTTAATGAAGAATTACTTTACCATGGATATAAGCCTGAGGTATTTACGGAAGAGCCTATCAATAGATGGCTCACACCAAGATGGGTGGAACCTATTTATGTCAATCATTCTCCCTCAGGCGAAATGTTGAAAGTTTTTCCAGGATTATTCAGACCTTTTGCTGCAACTGACTTAGTTTATTTTAAAAAGCCTCTGCAAACTAAGAGCACTCCTATAAGAATTAGATCCTCTTTAGGCTATCCTTATAGTATACTTGCTGGACAATCTTCAGATTGAAAAATTATTAAATCAGAACAATCTTATCAAGTTAGCTGTTCCAGGTGTATTTTAACTAACTGTGTTGATTCAAGTTTAGCTGAGACTTATTCAGTCATTTGGATATTATAAAGACCTTCCTATATTATGCTTCCTGTAGATTTGAAAGATGATGCTTGGTTTGGCAATGAAGCCTTACAAACACTTCAAAAAATTAATGAGCTCATTAGACCAAGACATTTTCTAGAAGCCTTGATGTTAGGTATTAGTTAGTGCTTTAATAGCTATTGTAACTTCACTGACAGTTTCATCTGTCGCTCTAGTCTCAAAGATAAAGACTGCACATTTTGTTAATGATTTAAATAAGAATGTTTCTTTAGTATTAGCAAGGCAACAAATTATAGATCAAAAACTAAAAGCAAAGCTTGATGCTTTAGAGGATGTCGTTTTAGAATTAGAACAAGAGATAAAAATATTAAGGTTCAGCTTTCTACCAGGTGCCATGTCAGCTTTCAATACCTATATGTGTAATACCATTAATTTATGATAAAAATCATAATTGGAACCTTACTAAAAATCATTTGTTGGGAGTTTGAAAAGACAATGATATTACTCATGCTATGGCTCAATTAAAAACTCAAATTTCAGCTATGAGCAAGGCCTATAATGGGTCTATTGGTCTAGAGGATTTGGCTCAGTCTATTAGTTCTGGTTTGTGGTCTTTGAACCCTATAAATTGGTTACATTGGATTATTGTTATTGCTGTGGCTACAGGAATAATTTTTCTTTTTCTCCTTGTTCTTCCATTTATTTTAAGACTAGTCTTCTACTCCATTTCCACTGCCAAAGAGATATTTACAAGCTTCAATTAAGACATTAAAAAGGGAGAGATGCCACACTAACCCCAGTAGAATCTGTGTGACAAGTTCACAGACTGAGGTGTTTGACTCTAAAAGGAGAAGGTCTCCTGGACTGGTTGTGGAACTCTCTAGCTGGTGAGAAATTATTGAGCCATAGTTCTCATGGCAGTCTGTCTGCTTCTATTTCCTTTCTATACTTAGGAGATGTTCATGATAGCCTGGGCTGAGAATAAGCCACCCCTTGAAATGGGGTCACTGGCCATGATCTCTGCTCTAAGAGATTCAGTGCTTTGCTTCATAATCATTTACATAATTATAAAATAATACTTTAATAGACTATCCTCCTGACAATATATAAATTTGTATGGCTATGCATGTGTAGATGAGGTTGGTTTTGACATTGTGCATCTGGCAGAACTATAATTTTCTATAGAAGAAAACTGGAATTTTATGTCACACCATACAGTAATGTTCATTGTGATATGATAATGCCACCTTGAGTAGATTGTTAGAGGCCTATTCTTTCATATGGGGATGGGCCTAGTTTATAAACTAGGGCTGTCTACTTTGTCATAGTTTACAGCCAAATGTCTGAACAATGCTGCTGAACAAATGTGCATCTCTCACAGGCCTAGTTAGCAAACTACTTATCTTTGGGTTATTTTTTTCAGGTTTTCATTATTATTATTAATTTTATTACTTTAAAAAATACCAACTCAAATTTTCCCTCTCTCCCCTAATCCCACTCCTTCCCTACACGCTTCTACCCTCCCGCCTCCAATCCTAAGGGAGAACAAGGCACCCTGCCCTGTGCCAAGTCCAAGGCCCTCCCTACTACATCTAGTAGGAAATCTACTACATCTAGTAGAGAATAGGATCCCAAAAAGCCAGTACATGCACAGAGACAAATCCCAGTGAACAAACATGGGGTCAAACTAGTCCCTCTGAATGTGGCTGGGATTTGTCCCTTTGGGTTATTTTAAAGGCAGCCTTCCTCAGCTAATATCTTCTAAGCTTTGGTAAATCACCTCTTTCAACAATTCTACTCTTCTATATCAAACTTAGAAGTGGAGTGGTATCCAACACAAGAATGCCATTTACAAACTCCACAAAATTACCTCCATATGGATTTTACTCCAAAATATTAAATGCAAAGCACAGAATTTCCGAAAGATCCTAGAGAACCTAGGCCTCCTCAAGTTTGGCTACTTGCCTTCCATATGCATCAAAATCACGTTGATGTTGACTACGAAGATATTTCTACACACCGCTCCTTGCTCAAAATGCTTTTCACAGATGCAGCCCACTGAGGAAGTTATTCAGAGGCCAGCACCTGGGTCTGGGGAGCTGCAAGGACCACATGGGACTTCAGAGAGCACTGACTGTGGGCGCAGGTTCCCACGTAGCCTCGGAGAGGGCCTGCCAAACCGTCGCCCAGGGCTCATCATCCTCCCCTCCCCAACTTGGGACAGAAGCCCCTTGCTCACCATGTTGCTGCTGCCAGGCTCACCCATGCTCTCCTTACAGTTTCCTGCAGTAGCACTCACAGCACAGCACACAATCCACTGGGACCTTGCTCTGCTTTAAAATCAAGCGCGCAGCAAGGCGCCAGGAAGTGTCTGACTGAAAGGTAGGCTTGGAGGCCCTGATTGGCTAGTGAGGCTTGAGTGACAAGAGCACCTCCCTATGGTTACAGTGTGCTTAAAGACACAGCACAGGGTTTCTGGGATCTGGCTTCCACCTCAGAACCAGACAGTTTCCTGATCTGCAGAGATATGAATTTCAATATCACTTACCCCTGTCTCAAATAGATGATCCAGCTGTCTTCCTATAGTCCACAGCCACATTCGCTTTTCTCTCCTGGATACGATGTGCATAGCTACCGCAGCCCATTACACGATGTGGAGTGGAGTGATTCTCCTGTTCAACAGGTGGAAGGGCGCACTGTCTACTAAAAATACAGATTTTAGGACACAAAAGATGATGTTAATTCTGTGCCTCCAGGCTGACATCAGGAGAACTTAAGGCACGTTCTACCTGGTTGTACAGACTCTTCAGACATCAAGTGAAAACAACCTAGGAACCAGATCACAAACAAGATGATATATTTATCTCCTGCCAGAAGACAGGATGATGACTCCACAGCATTAGGATTTTTATCTTAGAAATTTGGGTCAAAGTCCTGGGAAATGAATAACAATAAAAAGTGTAGTCTGCATGGTAAGTTGAATACTTAGAGTGAATGGGGTCAGGAAGCATGCTTTTATGAGCACTATGGTGAGCCAGCATATCTGCCTCAGTGGGAAGGTGAAAAAAACATCCTGGCATTATTCCAGGTTTTCTACCCTGAACATGACTGGTACAATGAAACTTCCCATGTTTTTAGAAAGTAGATTTATGAGACTATCACAGAGGCCGTGATCCAGTTATTCCAACAATGGCTGTCTACCAATGGAAAGCCAAAGAATCCAGTAGTCTTTTGGTCCATAAGTCTGGATGTCTCAACGTGTTTTCAGTATACTTGAGAATTCTGAAGAAGCAGGTACTAAAGATATTAAAGGAATAACTTTGATAGCCAGAGCTATGGCAAACAGGCAAATAGAGAGAGGTTTTTCTTCTTCAATATCCCTATATAAGTAAGGTGTGATCCAGATTATAGGTAGATTTTTTCGGTTCATTGATTGTTTCCTTGTTTGTTTTCTTTCTTTTTTGTTTGTTTGTTTGTTTGTTTTGAGACCCTATTTATCTGGATCACATTCTCTACACCAGTCTGGTCGCAAACTCAAAAAATTAAACTGCTACTGCTACCTGAATGCTGAGATTAAAGATGTGCACAACTATCAAGCTGGTTAATTGGATCTTATCACATCAAAAGATCATGGTTAAAGATGGGTCTTCCCATGTTAGATCTAAAAGCAGACATTCCAATGCCACAATTCCCCAAATACAAAAGACAGAGAATACAAACACAGAAAATTTCAAGGAAGAGTCACCTATCAGCTATCTGTTATTAGATGGATGTCTCTAGTGATCTGTTTTAACCTGAGAACAAAGCTGCTTTAGTCTCTGAGCATGCTGGCTCATAAGAAAGCCACAGCTGCTTCCATGCAAGACCAGAAGGAGTTCATTTCATTAATTAGAAAAACCCCTTCTAGGCGTACCCAGCTGCTTCGTTTTTAGTTAAATCCAGAGGTAGTCAGTTTGACTACCTAGAATAGCCATTACAGCCGCCAATACAGAAGAAATGAGAAAGACTTGTTAACTCAAGTGACAAGGAGATCATGAGTATTATTTCCAAAGCAATGCTTTTGCTAAACAAGGAAAGCATGGGGATTTTATTTAGAGAGCCTCAACATGTTTCTGTGGAGTTCTCCCTAATTCCTGAACATCTTTGGTTAACAAATCCACTTCTGAACACAATCAAGATGATCACAATGTAAAAGTAAAGACATTTAGGGACATTTTTATCTCAAAGTCATGCAGGAACATACGTAAACTTTAAAAATAATGGAAAGAATGCCTCTGGCACTACAACTTCTTAGTCGAAAACCAAGTAAAAGACACCATGAAAGCAGAATGCTGTGGAGCCTGTGCCACCTGTCAATCATGATGTTAGATCTAAAAGCAGATATTCCAATGCCACAATTCCCCAAATACAAAAGACAGAGAACACAAACACAGAAAATTTCAAGGAAGAGTCACCTATCAGTTATCTGTTATTAGATGGATGTCTCTAGTGATCTGTTTTAACCTGAGAACAAAGCTGCTTTAGTCTCTGAGCATGCTGGCTCATAAGAAAGCCACAGCTGCTTCCATGCAAGACCAGAAGGAGTTCATTTATCTGACACTGACAGCTTCTTGTCTCAGGGCTGTGACATCACTGTAGAGAATTCCATTCTTTTTTTTCCTTAACCTTTTAAAAAACTTTTAGTTATATGTGTGCTTTGTCTGCATGTTTATGGCCACGGTAATTACAGAAGTCAGAAGAAGTGACAAGAATCCTGAGACTAGAGTTACAGGTAATGGTTAGCTACCACGTGGGGTCTGGGAATGGAGCCTGAGTCTTCTATAACAACACCCAGTGCTCTTAATTGCTGAGCCATCTCTCTAGTCCCACTCCTTTTTTTGTAAATGCCCAATTATTAGATCATCCATATAGGAGGATATTATCTTTGTCTAAATAAGGAGAGAGGATATTATACAAATGTTGAGAAAAGGCTGGACTATAGGCCATCCCCAATGAGGGAACAGTCCATTCATATCTCTCGTCAGGTTGAGAGGAGTTAACTGTAGGAATGGAAAAGCTGAACTTTTCACTATACACCTCATGAAGAGGAATTGAGAGGTAGTCCTTCAGATCAAGTACAGTGAGGTGAAACTGGGAGGAGATAGTTGGGATCCAAGGTAAGCCCCTTGAAGGGGTTGCTACTAGCTCCATACAGCCTCAAAGCCCTCTCACTTGTGCACAACTCTTTCAGGAAGTTACAACTCTACTCCTTCCTAAAATATTCTATCAACTGGTCAAACAAGTATTCAAAAATGTGGGGCTATGGCTGCCAGTCTCATCTAACAAACACATTTCTCCAACTCTTAGATACTGACAAGTACATTTTATCTGACTACACTCTACTGTATGCTTAAGGGAGACTATTGTTTCCAACAAGCAATGGTGCTGAATGAACATTCCTAGTTCACAAAGAATGAACCTGAGTATAAGAATTGAACAGTCCAAAGCTAGAACAAAATCAGGAAGGAAAAATATCAAATCTTGTAGCACCTTGTCAATAGGAGCCCTCGAGGTGCCATGATAGATTATGGGAAATATTCAACCTGTATTTGACCAAGGTAAAAATAATGACAATGTTGCTTCTTGTCCTCCAACTGGACAAAAAGGCATGTGAGACATGTTTTAATACCAGTTATGTGTTATTTTGTGGGGATTTTAAATTTTTGTTTTGTTTTTCAAGACAAGGTTTCACGGCGAAACATTCTGACTCCCCTGGAACTCACTTTGTAGATTAGGCTGGCCTCGAACTCACAAAGAACCTCCTGCCTCTGTCTCCCAACTACTGAAATTGAAGATGTGTACAGCCACTTGCCAGTCCAGTTACGTGGTTTTATTTGTTGTCGTTACCTTGTTTTAATAACTGCCAGTGGCCATGTTAGAGGAGCAGCAGGTGGTAATTGAAATTCGAGGTGTCAATCAACCAAAAGGAGAATTTCTGATGGATGAATCTTGTATAAGCAAGGCCTCTAAACCTAGAATGCAGAATGTCTATTCTTCTGTGAAAGGTTTGCTGTTGCTATAATGTAGTGCGTTTGGCTCATGGAATTCCATTCTATTGGAATTACTACCTGTGAATTACTTTGAAGATTGTATCTTCTTATACTGTACTGTCTAATTGATAACACTCATCTAAATAAAGTTTTGATGATAAAAATATTAGCAAGTGTCACACTGCCTAAACACATAATATATGGGTTTCTATTGAGGATGTGTATAGACTGAGATTTAGGATAATACTTAAGAAAACAATCAAGTCTCAGGAGCCCAACTAGTTTAAATTATTATAACCTTACCATTGAAAGATGAGTTCACAGGTTTTGGGGTGCAACACAGCTGAAACAAAGCTTTAAATATGACTTAAAGTGAGACTAAGATGTTTTTTCAAATAGGTTTGGGGTGAAATACCCAAGAAGACAATCTAAAGTTTTAGAAAGGTACAGAGTTGAATGAGGAACTTTTTAAGGTCAGGGAGCAAGAACAAAGCAGCCCAATTAATGTTAGCTGACATGCTTTTCTTATTAGGATTGGTTAATTATCAAAAGTAGTGATTAATTTTAAATAGCCACTTTTAGCTTCAATCTCCCAATATAAAAATCTATTGAAGAATGGATATGCACACTAAAGATTTAAAGTAGAGCTGACTGATTCTTTTTTTTTCACATATAAAAGATTAGATATTTGATTCCTTTAATATTTATCATAAGATTACCTCTCAAGAACAGTAATAAAGTAATTGGCTCTTTCTTTGTAAGTGCAAAATGCAGCCTGCCAGTGAAAGACCTGATGAAGAAGAATATCTTGTTTGCCTACAGGGTTAAACTATAATAAGTTCCTTTGGTATGAATGTATGAGGGCACTTGGGATATTTTTCACCTGTAATATGAAAATGTTTAATCATGTAAGGGATATGGAAACATGCTTTTACCTGTATTCATAATCATTCACTTAAAGGATACAATGTAAATACATTGTAATTCCTATATTGCTTGAAAACTTTGCTGGATCATATAAGCTGTAGAGAACAGTATTCAGTAAAATTTTATGCTGGAGGAGGCTTATCAGATATCTGTGTTTTTCTGGGTGTAGTTAGCTTCCTTGAGTTGAGGTTTTCCTTCTAGTACTTTCTGTAAGGCTTGGTTTGTGGATACATATTGTTTAAATCTTTTTTTTTTTGTCCTGGACTATCTTGTTTTCTCCATCGATGGTGAATGAAAGCTTTGCTGGGTTTAGTAGTCTGGGCTTGCATCCGTGGTCTCTTAGTGATGTGGGAGTGTCATATATCAATCTGTTGATTTCATTGGTTAAGTAATAAAGGAACTGCTTGGCCCTCATAGGTTAAAACATAGGTGGGAGGAGTAAACAGAACAGCATGCTGGGAGGAAGAGGAAGTGAGCTCAGACTCGACAAGCTCTGCTCTCTGGAGCAGAGAAGCCATGCTCCAGTCTCCCGGACAGACGTGAGCGATGAAGCTCCAACCCAAGATGGACGTAGGTAGAATCTTCCCGGTAAGTGCACCTAGTGGTGCTACACAGATGAACAGAAACGGGCTAAATTAATATGTGAGAATTAGCCTAGAAGAGGCTATATAGAAATGGGCCAAGCAGTGTTTAAATGAATACAGTTTGTGTGTTGTTATTTCGGGCATAAGCTAACCAGGTGGCCAGGGTGCTGGGGACGCAGCCCCGCCGCTCCTATTTCAACATCTTAGTGTCTGCAGAACATTTGTCCAGGACCTTCTGGCTTTCATGGTTTCCATTGAGAAGTCAGGTGTAATTCTGATAGGTTTCCCTTTATATGTTACTTGAACTTTTTCCCTTGCAGTTCTTAATATTCGCTCTTTATTCTGTATGTTTTGGTTTTGATTATTATATGGCGATGGGGATGCTTTTTTTTTTGATCCTGTCTATTTGGTGTTCTGTATGCTTCTTGTACCTTCATAGGAATATCCTTCTTTAGGTTGGGAAAATTTTCTTCTATAATTTTGTTGAATATATTTTCTGGGCCTTTGAGCTGTAATTCTTCTCCTTCTTCTATCCCTATTATTCTTAGGTTTGGTCTTTTCACGGTGTCCCAGTGGATGTTTTGTGTTAAGAATTTGTTGGATTTGTTGTGGTTTCCTGCCTGGGATGTGGCTGCCTTTATGGCCTGCCATGGTCTCAAGATCTGCTCCTCCAGCAACTTGGGGATCCACAGCATTTTTACTTAAACCATAACAATGGTGCTGTTACTTGGGCAAATTCTCCACATTCCCTCTGGCCTGCAGGTGGGCTGGCTTGGGATGTGTGGGACCCTGGGCTTGGGAACCATGTTTCTTTACAACAGCTCTCCATCCCATCTGCCTGAGCAAAGTTTCTACACACACCACTGGCTTCAGTTGGTGAGTTTCCCCCATTCTTGTCAGCTTAACTCTTTCTCTGAACCCAAGGAAATGACTAGTGGGCTTCTGGCAATCTTCTGGTATTCCTAGAAATGGGGGCACAGCCCCCAACCATCATCTTCACAGCTATGGTTGAGCCCTTCACTGATATTCATCTCTAGATTGCTTCCCTTAGTTAAATTGTTTGGATGACCTGGGGTCAGTCATCCTGCCACTGAAGGACAAGGGTCTCTCAGGTTTTTCTTTCTCCTTTTCTTTTTCTTTTTTCCCCCATGCTGTGAAAGGTCACTCAAAGTGGCCTCTGGCCTCTCTGGCTTCTGAGCCACCCTGACCAGAGTCAGTCAGGCTTTAGTATCCTGGCTGTAGGCAGGGACACTCTCCTACAATCCATGCAGTATTCATAGGGAGACATCTTCCTATAGGCCTTGCAGTATCACCGCTTTCACAGGTTTACATGGTTTTGGCTATGGTTAGCAAGCAATCAATGCCCATAAATTCAGCCTCACACTGGGATGGATGCTTTTTAGAGGCCCTAAAACCCTAGGTCTTAATGCCCTACTTCTTCAGCTCCTACCCTCACTCTGCTGGTGTCCCAACAGCTCCACTTTAGCAGGAGCTTTCTAACTACTGTCAGCACACAGGCAAATTGAAGGAGTTTCCTCAAATTGCCCCTACCACCACTACTGCTGCCAACAAGATTGGTCGGATCCATGAGATGGCTGTTTTCACAGGTTTTTTTTTTCTTTTTCATTTTCAAGAATGGTTTCTCTGTAGCTTTTAAGAGCCTGTCCTGGGACTTGCTCTGTAGGCTGGCCTTGAACTCACAGAGAGCCACCAGCCTCTGCCTCCTGAGGGCTGGGATTAAAGACAGGCACCACCACTGCCTGGCAGAGGTGGCTGTTTTCAATTCCAGCCTTTTGCTTCCCATTATGGCATGTGGCATGGCTGCTCAGCAACAGGGCATATCATGCCTCTAGGTCTCTCTTATTAGTTAACTTGAAATCCCTTCAACTCATAAATTGTGGCTTTTCCATACAACATGTGACCACTCCCATTTTGACTGAGGTCAAGGTGACTTTGCCACCATCTTGGTTGAGAGCCAGGTCAGGTGACCAACTTCTGCCATTCTGAGGTGTTTCATGCCTGGTTCCCCAGTGTTAACTCTTTTACATGGGTGACCTTATAGCCATCTTAACTGAGGTTAGGTGACTTCACTGCCAACTTACCTGAGAGCCAGGTCAGATGACCAAGTCCCATCATCTTTACTGAGGTATCCCCAGTTTACTTATGTTTTTGTCTCTAAATTCCTCTTGATGACTCTGTTGCATGTGTGTTTTGTGCAGTGGCATGGCTTTGGTAGGACTCACAAAAAGCATCCACTTAGTCCAATTCTTGTTCACTGTGTATGTGTGTGTGTGTGTGCATACATGTGACTTAAATACACCTGTTTACTGTTAAATATTATAATTGTTTGTTCATTGCATCTCATTTCAGACTATAAAATAATTCTCATGTTTTAAACTAATATGTACTTTTAAGTTTCTTACAAAAATACTTTATATTTAATCCAACCCTCATTTAAAATATATCAAGATGTTCTCTATATTGTCAGTTCTGCCATTAACCTTCTACTGCAAGCAGTTTTGTCTTCTTTCCATCTTTTTATGAGTGTAAGTCTTACCGGTTAAGTTAAGAACCAGTACAGTCAAGCTCAGACCCAGCTCTCTAGGATGATTCTATACTGTAGTTACACTTGACAAACAGCCCTCAACTGCTCGGAGATATGGGGAATATTTCATTTAAATATTTAATTATGAAAAAACTTTTTATAACACAGAGACAGTTTGGCTCCTAGTAGTACTCTGCAAGACAGAAGATAAATGGGCACAGAACTACATCCTTCTGCAATTCGCTTCAACTGCCAAGCACTGACCACTGGGGAAAACTGCCTTTCATCAGAACTGAAGATCACCAGACAGTGGAAAGAATCACTGGAATCAACAGCCTCACTGCTCAGGTCAAGGTAGGCTTGTCTTTCTACATATTTCTAATCCCACAGGATCTTCTGGAGCCTGGCAGGCCCTGTGCCAAACAGCAAAAGGCAAATAACCTTCAGCGACCATGGTGGACCCTGAGAAGTAGATCTAGGTGCCAACCACGTAAGTTCTCTTTCATTTTTTATATAAAGATTACTATGAAGGGTAAATCTTTACCATACTCATTACACATTTTCTCTGGCCAGACTATGGTGTCACACACCTTTAATCCCTGAACTTGAAAGGAATAGACAGGCACTTCAAGGCCAGCATGGTCAATGAATAATTTCCAGGACAGACTCCAATACTACAAAGAAATCCTGTCTCAGAAATTTTTTAAAAAGTTTCTCAGCAGCCAGGGAGAGAAGCCCCTGCAGAATGACCAGAAAATTTAGCGAGTTGAGGAGTGTCTGTGCTCCCTTTCCGGGGCTTCTGCCGGCCAGTCAGGGACACACTCACTTGATCTTCTGATCAGGGCCACTTACTGGCCAGGGACCTCACAGACAAAAGGACTAGCTTGCTGCCTGCAGACTCAGTGAAACAAAGAAAACCCTGCCGGTTGCACTCACCACCCTGTCCCAGCCCCAAAACAGGCTGAGCTGGGGGATCTTATGACCCCGAAGAAAGGGAAGGGGTACGTGGGAGCAAGCTGGGATGGGATAGAGGCAGTAGCAGGGGACAGAAGCCCCTGCAGAATGACCAGAAAGTTAAGGGGGTTGAGGAATGTCTGTGTTCCCTTTCTGGGGCTTTTGCCCGCTGGTCAGGAACACACTCACCCCTCCGATGGATCTTCTGGTACAGGATCAGGGCCCCTTGCTGGCCACTGACCTCGCAGACAAAAAGACTAGCTTGCTGTGTGCAGGGTTAGTGAAACAAAGGAACTCCTGCCCAGTTGCACTCACCACCCCGTCCCAGCCCCAAAACAGGCTGAGCTGGGGGATCTTATGACCCCGCAGAAGGGAAGGGGTACAAATGGATGGAAACAGAAAACAGTATCCTGAGTGAGGTAACCCAGACCCAAAAAGATGAATATGGTACATACTCACTCATAAGTGGATTCTAGCCATAAATAAAGGATATCGAGCCTATAATTCATGATCCTAGAGAAGCTAAATAAGGTGAACCCAAAGAAAAACATACAGTTATCCTCCTGAATATTTGAAGTAGACAAGATCGCCAGGCAAAAATTGGGAGCTTGGGGGTGGGGGTGGGGGTAAGGGGAGATGGGGAGAGAGAAGGGAGAAGGGGAAAATGGGGAGAGCTTGGGGGAATGGGATGGTTGCGATGAAGGGTGGATATGGGAGTAAGGAAGTAGATATCTTAATTAAGGGAGCCATTTTAGGGTTGGAAAGAGACTTGACTCTAGAGGGGTTCCCATGTCCCCAGCTTGTTCCTTGGGCAGCTGAGGAGAGGGTGCCTGAACTAGCCTTATCCTATAGCCACACTGATGAATATCTTGCATATCACCATAGAACCTTCATCTGGCAATGAATGGAGATAGAGACAGAGACCCACATTGGAGCACTGGACTGAGCTTTCAAGGTACAAATGAGGAGCAGAAGGAGGGAGAACATGAGCAAGGAAATCAGTACTGTGAGGGGTGTGCCCACCCACTGACACGGTGGGGTTGATCTAATGGGAGCTCACCAAGGCCAGCTGGAGCAAGTGATCAAACTGGACTCTCTGAATGTGGCTGACAATGAGGGCTGACTGAGAAGCCAAGGACAATGGCACTGGGTTTTTATTCTACTGCATGTACTGGCTTTGTGGGAGCTTAGTCTGCTTGGATGCTCACCTTCCTAGACCTGGATGGAGGGGAGAGTACCTTGGACTTCCCACAGGGCAGGAAACCCAGACTGCTCTTATGACTGGAGAGGGAGGGGGACGGGGGTGGGGGAGGAGGAAGGAAATGAGAGGAGGTGGAAATTTTTTAATAACAAAAAAAGAAAGTAAAAAAAGTTTCTCAGCAGTGTGATTCTTTCTCATGATTTTAAAAGTGATAACACATACAAAGGTTTTACAACATTGGCTAAATTTGTATTGTTTCTATTAAGTATGTGTTCTTTCATGGATGTAAAGACTTCTGTGACATACAAAGCCTTTACTACATTGATTATATTTATAAGGTTTCTCTACAGTATGTGTTCTTTTCTGATGTTGGAGAACACTGACATATAAAATGGCTTTACTGTATTGATTACATCGATAAGAATTTTCTCCAATATGTTTTCTTTCATGCATTTGGAGTTTAGAGCATCATGAAAAACCTTTATCACATTGATTGCATTAAAGAGCTTCTTCGTCTATGTGTTCATTTATGTCTGTGAAGCTCACAATGAATTAATTGCAAAAGCCTTACTGCATTGATTACATTAATAAGACTTCTTTCCATCATGTGTTTTTTTTATTATTTTGGTTCCTACTAAGTTGTGAAAAAACTTTAGTGAAGTTAGAGACTACTGACCTATGAAATGGCTTTACCACACTGATTATATTCACAGTGTTTTTCTCTAGTATGTGTTCTTTTGTGTATCTGGAGTTGAGAGTGCCTTGAAAAAGCTTTATCACATTGATTACATACAAAGGGCCTCTCTCCAGTATGTGTTCTGTTATGTCTGTGAAGTTCACCATGGCTTGCAAAAGCTTTATCACATTGATTACATTGATAAGGCTTTTCTCCAGTATGTGTTCTTTGATGTACTCGGAGATTACAATTCTGTGAAAAGGCTTTATCACAGTGATTACATTTGTAGGGTTTCTCGCCAGTATGTGTCCTTTGATGTACTCGGAGATTACTGTTCTGTGAAAAGGTTTTATCACATTGATCACATGTGTAGGGTTTCTCACCAGTATGTGTTCTTTTATGCACTTGAAGATGATGGTGATATGCAAAGACTTTACCACATTCATTACATTCATAGGGTTTTTCACCAGTGTGTGTTCTTTTGTGTATTTGGAGTTTATAGTTTCGTGAAAAAGCTTTATCACATTGATTACATTCAAAAGTATGTCTTCTTTTATGTTTTTGAAGCTGAACATGACTGACAAGAGCTTTACTGCATTGATTACATTCATGGGGTTTCCCTATAGCATGTGTTCTTTTAAGTATCTGGGGATGACTGGGACATGTAGACACTTCATCATATTGAATACCATCATATGGTTTCTGTCCTGCAGGAATTTTTTCACATCTTTGAAGATGACTGCAACATGAAAAGGCTTTAACACATTGAGTATATTCACAGGGTTTCTTTCCAGTATGGCTTCTTTCATACCTGCAAAAAAAATTGGCAGAGGAAAAGCTTTCCACATGCATTAAACAGATGAATCTTAATATCTACATGAATTAATTTTATTATTTTGTCTAATTGTAAAGAATACTCAGATTTTAAGTTTTGTATTCATGGTACACTACTTCATTAAGTAGTGTTTTGTGTCTTTGAAGAACCTATAATAATAAGAGCCTTTATTTCATGCCCACATTTATGGAATCTTTTCGTATGATTTTTTTAATATTTGAAAGGAACTGGAGCAACTCAATTTTAAATAAACATTACCATATGTATTACATTGTTATGTTATTTTATAGTACAATACATAATACATAAGTAAGTGTACCAGGACTAACAAAAGTAACTAAACAGTCCAAAATTCATAGGACTGATTTTCATTGTGAGTATGTTGATGTCTTCCAAATGAAGTTGGAAAAGCAATTAAATATAAACTAGTATCATATTCAAAAAGTCTAATCAATGTTGGAATATCAAGTATCTTTTATATCTTCTCATTATTCTGAGAGAGATCCAGTCATTTTTCCATATCCCTATGGTCACTTGTTTGTATCCAGAGTGACATATGATATTCTTATTAAAGGAAGAACAAGTAAAATATTTCTCCACTGAATTCACACCGTTTGACTTTCTATTCCTCACAAATATGTGGTATATAAAAAAAGAAAAAAAGAAAAAAAGAAGCCGGGCGGTGGTGGCGCACGCCTTTAATCCCAGCACTCGGGAGGCAGAGGCAGGCGGATCTTTGTGAGTTCGAGACCAGCCTGGTCTACAGAGCTAGTTCCAGGACAGGCTCCAAAACCACAGGGAAACCCTGTCTCGAAAAACCAAAAAAAAAAAAAATATGTGGTATAGAGATTAAGATTTCTTCACAAGAGGTTTTTTTAAGTCTCCTAAACTAACCCTTCCAATACGGTCAGCAAAGTAACAAGTATATGAATGACACTAGTGTTACTGCAGACCTTTTATTCCTTAGACAGTTCTGGATATATAATTATCATCTAGTCAATCTGTATACCTTGTTCAGTTTCAGAGTGGCAGTTCTACAGCATAGTTCCCATGGGGCTATGATTCAAATGATGGTATAAGTCACTGTTTACTTGTCTTGGTTTTTAGAGGAAAGCCCTAAAAATACAGATTAGCTACCTAATAAGCAAGCATATGATTTGGTGAGAAATTAATAATCATCAATATATGTTAAGCTTATTAATACTGTTGCTTTTCTTTACCTCTTCTGGGACAAATTTTTTCAGAGACAAATTCATATCAAGTTGCACATAAAAATTACCTTCCATGTCTTCTAGCACTTTGACAATGTTCTTCAAAATTATGGTTTTCCCAACTGTAGCCTAAAATATAGTTCCAGAAAATGTATGATATATTATTGGAAATTGTTCAAAATTTAATATCTTAAGTAAAGTTATTCACCTCATTCTTACACTTTCTCAATCAAATACACAAGAGTATCAATAACCAAGACACAGTTGTCCCCTTAATTTAAAATGTGAAGGAAAATTCACAGTCTTACCTATAGAAGTGAGGTTTCTGTATGTCTCCAGCATCACATCTTTGTAGAGACTCTTCTGAGAAGGATTCAACAAAGCCCACTCATCTAAAGTGAAGTCAATGTGCACATCCTCATAGGTCACTGCATTCTAGAATAATCCAACCAATGATAAAATAATGTGTGATTCTGCCATTGTAACTGGATACTTCTTTCAAATAATATATTCATATAATTCTGATGCTTCCCTCATTTCTTCCATGATGAAGGCATTATAATGGAAGCACCAAGTCACATTAGAAGGAAAATGAATAGGAAGGAGTTTCACATGTGCCATTTCTAGGCCCTTTAAATAGGATACAGCCTTGAAGAAGAAGTGCCAATGAGCACACATACAGAGAGAGATATGCAAACAGATAAATGCTACTGAGAATTCATCAGAGAAATAGTATGGACAATTATTATCTAGAAAAGAGATGGGAAACTTGGGTATATTTTCTCATGCCTTTAATACCAGCACTCAATGTAAAAGCAGATGAATTAAATTGAGTTAGGTGCCAATCAAAACCTATGTAGTGAGTACAGGTAAGCCAGAGTTACAAATAATAAAACATCTTCTCCACCCAAAAAACATCATTCAAACAAAAAATGTAAAAAGAAATCAGATGTTTTTACTGAGGTTCCTACAAAAAGTTTTGTATTCACTCTAGATTTGCATTCATCTTCCAGAACCTGCAATGGCCCAGTTTAAACTGTAACATAATAAGATCTTGCTAAAAGAGAGTGCATGTTTAAACAGTTACAAATGGTCCAAAAAACATCAGCACTATAAATGTTGATTATAAATGACATAGGGCAGGAGAGATGGCTCAGAAATTAAAAGGTCTTGCTGGTCTGCACATAGGAAGGGTCAATTCCCAGTACTTACATCAGGCTTATAACTATCCATTACTTCAACTTCGTGGGTTCTGAGGCCTCTTATGACTACTCTGAGTAACATGCACACATACGGTACATACCCATGAATGTAGGCAAAAACTCTTATTCATTCAATAGAATTGAAACAAAAATAACAGGCAGGTAGAATGTCATACACCTGCAATGATGAAGAAGGCACAGGTTTTAATGTCATGGATACTGTTATCCTCAGAAAGAGAATGATACTCTCCACCAAACTTCAAAATTCAAGATAAAGGTGAAGTTCAGCATACCAAAATATAATTTAAATGTACAAAAATCTACATTCCAGGCTCATTAGCCAATATTAAATATATAAAAACAAGTATGTTGTTCCACCATTAATCCCTCTGTTGTAGATCTCTGAGTTCAGGTCAGCATGGTCTCAGGAGCTCCTTTCAGAACAGCCAGAGATACACAGAAAAGCATTGTCTTTAAAAATAAAACTTAAAACAAAAAAATTAAAATAAAAATCAAGATAACACAAAGGGTTAACAATGAATAACAATTGTGTCAATTGTATGTTTTGTCATTTAGTTATACAGTCATGACAGCAAAACACAAATAACCAGAAATAAGTTGAGGCTATAAACGTGTAAATCTTATCCCCAATGAGTAATTTCATCTAAAAGACTCCTCTCACTAAAGGTTTGACAAAAAAACAAAGAAGAGCATAAAGGAGAGACAGATGTTCTAATGCTTCATTCTATCTGGGATCTTTTTCTTCAATCAACTACATTATGACCCAGATCCCAGAATGTTCACAGTCATCTCATGATGGAAAAGTATTTAGTTTAACTTCAATGATTGTCATACACTAGGACAGTCCCTAAAATGTTTAAATATCAAGTTTCTTAAAACATTCATGATAGTGACTTATTTGGCCATAACCATTCCTAAGAAGTCATACCTGCTAACAGTGCCACTCCCTAGGAGATTATGGGGACCACTTACATACAAACTATCACAGTTGTATAGCTGAATCTTGAGGCAGATAAACTCCCAATTATCTGAGGAACTACCATATTGATTTTGATAGTGGCCTTAAGCTTTGTATTTCCAGCAGCAATGGAGGAGTCTTCTCCTTGCTCCACATCCTTGCCAGAATGAGCTGTCCCTTATGTTATTAAATCTAGTAATTCTGTGTGGCATAAGGTGAATTCTAAAAGATGTTTTAATTTACATTTTTTGATGGTTATGAATGTTGAACATTTAGTTAAATGTTTCTAAGCCACTTTAGATTTATCTATTTAGAATTCTTTGTTTAGATCTGTACCACATTTTTATTCATTAATTTATTTGTTGATGGGTAGCTTCTTGAATTTTTTTTCCTTCTCAGCAAGTAAACCCAAACCACATAGACTAACATGATATATACTCATTGTAAGTGGATATTAGCTGTTGAGTAAAGAATAATTAGAGTACAATCCACAGACCCAGATAGGGTAATTAGCAAGAAAGGGTACAGCACGGGGTGCATTGATCTTCCATGGGAAGAGAAAATAGACTAGATTTTGCAGGTGAATTCACAGCAAGAATAGAAAGGATCATGGGAGTAAATGGAGGGACAGAGCAGGAAAGCAAAGGGAGAGATGACTGGAATAGCAAAGCTTTCAAGGAGTGACGTTGAAACAATGCATAGCAACCCTCTGAAAGCTATGAGGGTGACTCTGGTGAGGAATCCTTGTAACTCATAATATAGAGCCTGAATGGTCATCTTCTGAAATCACCTACAACTCCCAGTTGTGGGAGTAGGAAACTTAGCCAACCCTAAAATATTTGAAACACACTTGTCTGTCTGGAAGTTATACAGGGAAATGGTGGCTCAAGGTTGGTATAGTGGCAAACCAATGACTGGCCTAAACTGAAGCACAATGTTGCCACGATGATCATATAGTTCAGTAGGAATCAGTAGCTGGATGACTCAGAGAATCAGGGTAGAACCAAATACAAGTAACAAAAAAAATCAATATAATGATACCTAACTCTATGTGCGATGGCTCTCCAGGTCTCCTACTGTATTCAGCTATGTTGAGTGCAACACTTTTTGTTTCTTGGGCTGGTTCCATTTCTCATTAACAGCTCATCTTGGCAGGTAACCTATGACCCTGGCATCTCTAACATCTTGGGTAATTAAAAAATTCCAATGTTCCAATATCTTAGATTCATTCACGATCTTCTGGACTTTTTCACAGGTCTTGTGTCAATACACTGTCTCTGCCTTCTGCAGTGCACACAGCTGGTCTTCTAGAATCTGACTGGCTAAATTCCACTGCCACTGCTGTTTCGGTGATCATTTCACAGTACTGGCATCTAAAAACACTGGGGCCTTTTGATGCAACTGGGCTGCACTTTCACCACTAGTCTCTCATAGGCTCTTCTCGGGGTGCCACATCTCTACTTCTTGGCATAACATCCACAGTTTTGGGCATTCAACTGCCAATGAGACTGCACCTTCAGTGATGTCCTTTCCTGGTCTCTCACAGTGCCAAGCCTTACATCCATCAACCTTCAAAACCTATACCACCTGGGTGAGACACATTACAAACTCCATCTATCAGCATGAGGTACAACCTTGGCTACCTCTGGAAGACAGCTTCTCTGTGCTCTTAGGCAACACTTCCCAGACATTTTCACATCAGTGATGCTGGTCCCTTAGTCATCACTGATTTCTTAGCTCTGGCCAACCAGCATCAAGTACCCAGCAAAACAAAATTTCATTTAAATACTTCTGATAACTTGATCATCCAGCTGATACTTTAGCCCCAGCTAACCAGAACCAGAGGATCTGAACATATTTCTTCTATCCTTAGCTCTCAAACCAGAACCACAAGGCCAAATCTGTCAGGTTCTGCTGCTTACTAGGGCTGGAACATGGCCACTTGTTTAATGACACCAGCTTTCTGTCTCTCGCTGCTTAAGCTTGGCTCTCCTGAAACTTGCTCAGTAGACTAGACTGGCCTTGAACTAATGGAGATATGCCTGCCTCTGTGTTCTGCCTGCTAAGATTAAAAGCATGTGCCACCACCCACTCAGATCACCACTCCCTTTATTTCATTTCTTCATCTGTTTATGTCCTTGAACAGAGGATTTAATTGCATTCCACTTTCAAGAGCCCCCTTTCTCAAGTATTTTTCCTTGATCAGCTGCTCCTGTCATTATATATCTTCAGTAGAGTTACCACTAATATCCACATGAAAGAGTCTATCCTAGGCTGTTTTGAGATTTTTTTCTGCCAAGGGTATTAATCAAAACTCTTCACTTTAGCCTCAGGCTGATTCTTTGGACCAAGGCAAAATTCAGCCACTTCCTTCACCAAAATGTCATGAGAATAGTTTCTAGGCAACATACAAAAATCCTACTCTGATATTGATAGAGGTGTTTCCCAACATTTCACATCATTATCAAGGTCTCCCATGCTCCTAATATGGCCCAGTATGAAGTGTTTAATGTATTTAATACCTTTCCTAAGCCAAAGTCCAAAAGTCCATCTTATTCCAAGCAAAACTATGGTCACATTTATCAGGGCAATACCCCAGTGCCTGGAACCAACTTTTGTTTTAGTTAAGTTTTTATTTCTGTGAAGAGACACCACGACCACAGAAATTCTGAAGAAAAAAAATACTTAATTGAGGTGGCTCACTTACAATTACAGAGGTTGAGGCGATTATCATTGTGGCTTGGGACATGTACACAGGCAGCCAGATGTAGTGCTGGAACTGAGAGTTCTTATATGTTGACTCAGAGACAACAGGAAGTTATCTGTCACACTGGGAAGTATCCTAAGAATAAGATACTTCAACAACTGACAGTGACACACTTCCTCTAACAAGGGCGTGTTCACTCCAAAATAACCACACTTCTACTATTGCCACCCTTTAAGAGATTATGAGGTCCAACTACATTCAAACTACCACAGTGGTATAGCTCATTCTTGATGTCAATAGATTCCCAATTATCTGAGGAACTGCCATATTGATTTCTATAGTGGCTATAAAGGTTTCTGCTCCAAGCAGCACTGGAGGAATGTTCCCCTTTTCCACATCCTTGCCAGCATAAGCTGTCACTTGTGTTATTGATCCTAGCCATTCTGGCAGGTATGAAAGTAAGTCTTAAAGGAGTTTTGATTTGCATTTCCTTGTTGTCTATGGATGTCAAACCTTTATTTAATTGTTCTTAAGCCAGTTTAAAGTCACCTATTTAGAATTCTTTGTTTTGATCTGTACCACATTTTTACTGGATTATTTGATTTGGTGGTATCTAGTTTCCTGACTTCATTTTATTCTGAGCAAGTAAATTTGGAACCACATAGACAACCATGATGCATACTCACTTGTAAGTAGATTTTAGTTGTTCAGTAAAGAATAATCACAGTACGATCCACAGACCCAGAGAGGGTAAGTAACAAACATTGATGTAGCAGGGGACACACTGATCTTCCATTGGAAGAGAAAATAGACTAGATTTTATGAGTGGACTGGGAGCAGCAACAGGAAGGATCAGTGGAGGGACAGAGGAAGAGAATATAGGGAGAGACGACTAGAATAAGAAAGGTTTTAGGGTTAATGTGGAAGCCTAGTGCATTGGAAAATTTTACAAACTATGAGGGTGACCCTAGTGAGGACTAGAATCCCAGTAACTAAGAACATGAAACCTGAACAAATCATCATCTGGAATCACATATAGATATCTCCCAATGGTGGGATTAGGAAAAAAAGCCAGTCATAAAATATTCAACACACATTTGTTCTGTCTGGAAGTTATACCAGGGAATTGGCTTAAATTGGTGTAGTGGCAAAGCTATGACTGAACAAACTTGAGGCCCAAGCCTAAAGAGGAAACTAACACCCAACATTGCCTGGATGGCAAGGAACAAGGAGTTGGATGGCTCAGAGATTTAGAGCAGAACAAAATCCAAGTAATAAAAAAAGAAAAAATGGCCAATACAATGATTGCTAGATCAATTCTGATACTATCATAGATTGGGTCCTAGCCTAATTGTCAACAGAGGGGCTTTCTCTAGCAGCTGATTGTAGCAGATGCAAAGATCTTCACCCAAGCACTAACTGGAGCTCTTGGAATCCTGCCAAAATTTGGGAGGGAGATTATAGAAACCATAGGTGTAAAGGACACCAGAAGAACATAGCCCACAGAAAGAACTAAGCAGGGATTATATGGGCTCACGGAGCCTTAAACAGCAATTATGGATCTTGCAGAGTCTGGATCCCGGCCTCTGCATGAATATTGTGGTTGCTTAGCTTGATATTTTTCTGCAACTCCTAACAGTAGGAGTGTAGGTGTTTTTCACACTTTTGCCTGCTCTTGAGACTTTTTTCCTCCTAATCCTGTCTGGATATGGAGGTTTCTGCCTAGAGTTATTGTATCTAGTTATGATACGTTCATTTGATATCCCTGTGAGGCCTGCTCTTTTCTGAAGGGAAAAGGGGGAACAGGGCATCTGAGGGAGAGTGGGAAGTTTGGGGAGGGACTAGGAGAGGTAGACCAATTTGAAGCTGTATGAGAGAGGAACAAATAAAAAGAATAAACAAAAAGAAATGGAAATGCTTTAAGTCTAACATCAGTGATCCTCACAATCTTTAACAGCCCTAACACTGTTAAAATATCCAAAGCTTCTTTGGATACTCAAGACAATATTTTGCCTGTGTCATCCCACCCATGGATCTCCTTCTCTCTTTGAGTAGCTCCCCCAAACACTATTCCCAATCCCACTTGCAGTCTTGTTATATTTTTCTAGCCCTCAACATAGGTGGAGGTACTGCTTATAAAAAAGTCACACAAGCTGTGAAAGGTCCATGTAGGCCTCCTGCCTGTAGACATCCCCACTCTCAAAGTTCCCCACACCACACTGTCCCCATGCCTTCTTCACATTTTCTTATCCCCCAACTTGCGCAAAGACCTCCTGAAAGCTTGACAGAACACAAGCCACACCTGTCACTAGAGGGTTTACACATAGTCTTATTGTAACTTGATATGGCATATTTGATTGATATCACTGGGAGATATCACTTAAGAATGGAAATAGAGGAGGATGGGATCTGAAGGAGAATGAAGCAGGGAAGGGCACTGAGAGGAGTGAAGGGGGGGAAACTGTAGTTCAGATGTATTTTATGAGGGAAGAATTTTAAAAAGAAAAGAAAGCAGAATGTGGAGATGGTGGGGGAAGATTGGATCAAAGCAAGATTAAAAACCAGCAGGACAAAATCCTGTATTTGTGTCTCGGAGACAAGGGGTTTCATTTTCAAAGAATTTAGAAAGCTCTATCCCTGTAACTTTTCACTCATGTCTCTCATTTGCTATTTCCTCTATCTGTATGCAGCTATCCATAGCAAATGTCTCATGGCTTAGGTATATTACTATCTTATTTTCTCAAAAGAACAGAAGCTTTATCTTCACAGCTTCATGCAATGAACTCTCAAAGAGTCCTCACTAGGTTGTTGACCCTGCAAAATGCAAATGGGTGCAACTGTCCTGAAATGAAAGCACAGAGGAAGAATCCATGACCTTTACATTTGGCATCTTTATTGTTCCTAGAACCAGTACGACAGGGTGATCAAGCCAAGTTTGGCTGCTAAGTTGTAATGGACCCTACCAGAGTTGCGCAGACCAGAGTCACAGTAGGTTTTGCATGAAGTTGATTCATTTAACTTGAAATCACTTTGCTTACTCCGTCCGTCAACTGAGGGTTTATCAGGAAGGAGTCTTACCCTTAGAACACCTTGCTAGGCTTCCACTCTGAAGCAATGGGTTTTTCTTTAATGGTGACAACCTACTTGAAAGTTTCTGCCTGTTTCTCCACAGGACTGCCACATAAAACTACCCAGTGCTTTTTTCCTCTAGCAAACAGACTTTTTATTTCTTTCTGTCCCACTTGTTTCAATATTCATTGTAGACCTGAGTGAGTCATCAGTAAAAACTACCCAACTGCATCAACATTTTGTCTAAGAAATCAACCCTTGGGCTGGAGAAATGGCTCAGAGGTTAAGAGCATTGCCTGCTCTTCCAAATGTCCTGAGTTCAATTCCCAGCAAACACATGGTGGCTCACAACCATCTGTAATGAGGTCTGGTGCCCTCTTCTGGCCTGCAGACATACACACAGACAGAATATTGTATACATAATAAATAAATAAAATATTTAAAAAAAAGAAATCAACCCTTTAATTTTTTTTAATTTAGTCTTACACAAATTCTCAGGCATAATAGAAAGAAGAATTATTTGGAACAAAAATATATATACTATAAATATAATACAAATGACCTCTAGCTTAATTTTTCATGGAGTCTATTTCCCACTGAAATCCCCTGAGTTCAACCTTCACTGTCTGCATTATTCCCCAGATTCCCATCTTTGTAGTTCCCTAATAATAACTGATGTAGCACTGTGTACAATTTTTAGGGCTTATACCAAGTAAAGTCATAATATCTTCAACAGTCCTCCAAAAGTCATCGATCCTAGGTCCTTTGCAGCAAGAAAATCACTCTACTGTACCACATTTTGTTATAACTTGCTTTTTACTTACTGTGATTACATTCTAACCAAAAGCATCTCAGGGTTTATTTGGTTGATACTGTCATCACAACCCATCATTGTGGAAGCTTAGCTTAGAAACTCAAGTTAGCAACTGAAGTAAAATAAAATGTGGGGAAACAGTTTTCTTAGCTTTCTCTCCCACTCTGTCACTCTCTCAAGCTCAGCTAGCTCTCTTATCCATTTCAGGCCTACTTGCTTATGAGTATCGCCACACTCAGTGGACGAGTGTTCCTACATCAATCACCAACCAACCCAATTTCTCACAGACATAGTAACTAGTGATTCTGTGTGGTCATGCCGTCAAATGAGAAGAGGAAGAATAAGAAGCATAAGTAGAAGAATAAAGAAAGGAAAGAAGGAGAGTAAGGGGAAGAAGTAGAAGTAGTGAGGAGAAGAAGAAGAGTAAGAATAAGGGCTGGTTTCCAAGAGATTTCTAGTTATTACACACAAGGCGGGAAAATTCCATGGGCATATAAAAATCACAAAAAGTGGCAGGTAGAACCTGACAAAGCAGTACTCCAGAACAGGTGACCTGACCCTAGGAAAGAGCCAGCATCCACAGAGAAGTATCTGACATACCCAGCCCTTAGATAAAGTTAGTAAACATCCCTGAATCCTTGATTGGCCCATACTCCTCATCTAATCTCTGCTGTGATACACACCTCTAGGACCACCCAGATTTGTTTGTTAGCAAAGGTGGGGCAGGCTGCCTTCCTGCTCAGTGCCTGTCTTCTAGAGAAATTTCTATGTGGTCTGTTAGCAAATAATTTTGTTGGATTGACTGTAGAGTCAATTTGAGTGCTAGAACAAAGAGTGAATGCCATTGCTCCAAGGCCTCATTGTGTGGGGAAATGGAGCAAGGTCAGTCCACTGATCAAGCAGAGGTTGCTCTGCTGTGGTGTTCTGGGAATGAGGCCCATTTCAAAGGGAAGAATGATGGCCTAACGAGGTTTTTACAGATACGATGGTGACTTTTCCAAAGACCAGTGTTCCCACAGCTCTGCAAACTAGGTTGTTCCATGTGGGTGAGCACAGACACACTTCCCGTGCATCTGCCTGTTGGTCTGTGCATTGACTGTATGCTCTTGTGGACTCCAATAAATTTTAACAGCTGAGAAAGCAGTAAGTCTCTCATGATGCTTCCTTCCCTCCCCTTTCTGTACTCTGCCTTCAACAGCTACAGAGTAGGAAAATGAACTCAATTCTTTCACATATCTCTCTTCAATAGTGAGTCCCCAGGAAAAGTCAGATGGATTAGAGGACTCTCATTAACTGGTCTATTTTTCCTTCTCAAAGACCAGTCAAAGCCCAGCCTGGAAGGAGTTGCAAGAGTGTTTTCCCAGCAGAGGGCAGCAAAGGCAGAATTAGCTGTGTTCAAAGCAATCCTCAGGTACAGAATGTGGGGGCAAGCCTGAGCTAGAAAACACACTGGTATAAAGAGAAATCAATAAATCAATAGCACTTGGAAAAAACAGGAATATAATCCTTAATAACCCTAGGCTGTTTCTGGCTCTGCTAGGAGTGTCCCTGATTTTGAGAAGGAGCTATATTCCATCTCCATGAGTTGGAACCTAAATGTAAAGACATCATTGATCAAGCCAGCTCTCAACACAACAGTTTTTTTTTTCTTTTCAAATAGTTGTCACTTTGTCTCATCCTGCACATTTGGCAGAACTATAATTATCTCGGAAAAAAAACTGGACATTTAAGTCAGACCATGCCCTAATGTACATTATGATCCTATAATGCCCCCCTTGAGTAGCAGGTTAGAGGTTGTTTTTATTGATATGGTGATGGGTGTGGTGGCTGTTTATAAATCATTGGTGTCTTTGTCATGGTTTGGAGGCCAAATGTTTGAACAATCCTGTAAACAACTTTGTATCCTAGCATCCTAATCTCTAACAAGCCTCGTTAGCATCCTACTTATCTTTGGGTAATTTAGAGGCAACTCTACCTCAGGTAAATATCTCCTAGGCATTGGTGAAGCCTTTATATCAACAATTCTTACTCTTCTGCACCACAGGTTAGTAGTGGAGTGAGAACGAACGCAAGAATGCCATTTACAAACTCCACAAAATTAACTCCAAATGCATCTTACTCCTCAATGTTAAATGCAAAGGGCAGAGTTTCTAAAAGATATTAGAAACACTAGGCATCTCCAAGTTTGGGACCTTGCCTTCCACATATGTCAAAATGCAGTCCGCAAAGATGTTTCTAACACACAGTTCCCTGCTGGAAATGCTTTTCACAGATGCAGCCCACAAAGGGAAGTTATTTAGAGGCCAAGACTTGTTTCTGGGGAGTTGCAAGGACCACATGGGACCTCAGAGAACACTGAAGGTAGCAGCAGATTCCTACTCTGACTCTGCAAGGGACTGCCACACTGTCTCCCATGGCTCACGGATCTCTCCTCCCACATCGTGGAACAGTAACCCCTTACTCACCGTGCCGTGAATTACATGCTCACCCATGTTCTCCTCACAGCACCCTGCAGTAGCACTCACAGCACAGAAAGCAATCCACAGGCGCCTGCTCTGCTATAAAATCAAGCTCACAACATGGCGCCAGGAAGTGTCCCACTTGACTTCTGACTGACAGGTCTGCATGGAGGCCCCGATTGGCTAGATAGGCTTGAGTGACAGGAGCACCTCCCTGAGCCTTACAGTATGCTTCAAGACACAGTACAGGGTTCTTTGGCCTGGCTTCCATCTCAGACCCAGAAGATTACAGATCTGCAGACATATGAATTTCAAAATCACTGATGCATCTCTCAAGTAGATGACACAGCTATCTGCCTGCAATCCACAACCACACTGCCTTCCTCCTCCTGGACATGACGTGGCTAGCTAGCAAAGCCCATTACACAATATGGAGTAGACTGGTTCTCCTGTTCAAAAGATGGAAGGGTGCACAGAATACTAATGAGTACAGATTTTAGGAAACCAAAGATGATGTTTGTTCTGTGGCTTCAGGCTGACACCAGGAGTCACTTCTGACAGCCATGAGAGCAACCCAAGCACAAATTCCATCCACGATGACATATTTTTATTCTGCCAGAAGACTGGGTGAAAGCTCCATTTCATTGCTATATTTATTTCTGAATTTCTGGTCAAACTCTTCACTAAACATTAATAATAAAAAGTGTAGTCTATATGGTAAGTTGAATACTTAAAGAATACTGGGCTAGGAACAATGATTTCATGGGCACTACGGTGAGCCAGCACATTTTCCTCAGTGGGCAAGTGAAAAATTACTTGCATTATTCCAGGTTCTCTACCTGAACAGGACTGGTAGATGGAACTTTCCGTGTATGTAGAAAGTAGATTTATTAGAATGCCTCAGAGGCTGTGGTTCAGTTATTCTAACAATGGCTTCCTACCAATGGAAAGCTGAAGAATTCAGCAGTTTTTTGGTCCATGAATCAGGTGTGTCAGCAGGTTTTCAGTATCCAGGAGGATTCTGAAGAAGTAGGCTCTACTACTATGAAAGGAATGAATTTGTAGCCAGAGTTATGTCAAGCAGGAAATAGAGAGAATGCTTTATTCTTTAATATCCCTATATAAATAGACTGCCACCAAAAGGTGTGATCCAGATTATAGGTGGAATTTTTTTGATTGATTGTTTTCTTGATTTTTGTTTTCTCGAGACATTGTTTATCTTTGTAGGCCTGTATCACATTCTCTAGACAAGGCTGGTCACAAACTCAGAAAATCCAACTGCTCCTGCTTCCAGAGTGCTTGGATTAAAGATGCACATTACCATCAAGCTGGTAAAGGTGGTTCTTATCACCTCATTAGATCCTGAATGAAGATGGGCCTTCCCATTTCAAAACCTTAAATAAGAAAAAACCTTTATAGGTGTACCCTGTTGTTTGGTTTCAGATCCAGAGGTAGTTAGCTTGACTAGACAGAATATCCAACACAGCAGCCAAGACAAAAGAAATGTGTATGATTTCTCACCTCATCTGGCAAGTAGACCATGGGTATTATTTCCAAAGCAATGCTTTTCCTAAACAAGAAATGCATGGGGATTTTACTTAGGGAGTCTGGGCATGTTCCTGTGGAGTTCTCCCTAATTCCTAAACATAGTCGGTGAACAAATCCACCCCAAAAAATCCATGACAAACATGATGACTATGTAATAGCAGGGACATTTAGGGACATCCTTATCTTAAAGTCATACAGAAATATGTAAATTTTAAAAATAATGGAAAGAAATGCTTCTGGCAAGTTTTTCTTGTACTACAAGTTCTTAGCTGAAAATCAAATAAAAGTCACTATGAAAGCAGAATGCTTTGGAACATATCCTCCTTGTTTATCAGGATGTTAGATCTAACAAGAAAGTGTGCCAATGTCACAATTCCACAAATGTAAATTACAGAGAACACAAACACAGAGAGCATCAAGGAAGAGTGACCAATCAGTAATCAGTTATTAGATGGATGTCTCTAGTGATTAATTATAATCTGAGAAAAAGACAGTTTTAATCTCAGAACAAGTTGGCTCAGAAAAGGCCACAACTCTTCCACTCAAGACCAGAAGGAGTTCATTTAACTAACTCTGGCAGCTTCTTGTCTCAGGGCTGTGACCTCACTGGAAAGAATTCCATGCTTTCCTTTTCCTAACCTTTTCTTAAAATTTTAGTTGTCTGTGTGCTTTGTCTGCATGTGTAAGTGCACAGTGCTTTGAGAGGACAGAAGATATAAGATGCCTGAAACTAGAACTAGAGCAAATGGTTAACTATCATGCGGTATCTGGAAACTGAACCTGAGTCTTCTGTAACAACACACAGTTCTATTAATTGCTGAGCCATCTCTCTAGCCATACTTCTTTCATTTAAATTTGTCTCTGTAACTTTTAATTGAAAGACATTACATCACATTCCTCTATTTTGTCTTCCCTTCATCCCTTCTCATATATTTCCCTTCCAATGTTTTACTTGTTATGTATGTGTGAACATGTCCACTGAAATATTGAAATAAAATCCAACGAGTCTGTTTTATTAGTTATATTTCACAGTTCAGGGGCTGACAATAATCTATTTGATGAATACTATGGAACTTCACCCCTACCTGTGCTTGCTGTTCCCACCCACCATGAGGTTTCAGTCTACATAACCCACACAGACATTAACAGTCATCTCGACATGGACTACAGAATCATAAAAAACAGGTAGGAAGGACCTGACAAAGCAGCACTGCAGGAAAAGTGACACCACACAAAAAGGGCCAGTATTCAAGGGGACATATCTGACATTCCGAACCATTGGATAGGATCAGTAGACATCCACAAACCCTGAACTCACCCACTCCCCTCATTCCAGTCTCTATTGTGATCATCATTTTGATGACACCCAGACCTGTTTGCCAACAAGGGTGGGCATGCTGTCTTCCTATATTTTTGGAATTCCTCCATGGTTGTGCTTGCTGGTTGTGTATATATAGTCCAGGGCTGAACATGTTCCATTGGATACTCAATTAGTTAGTTCATCCCTGCCTAAGTCAAATTCTCCCACTTAAATGAAAACTCCAGCCATTAAAGAACAAAATGATTTGACCCTACAGTGACCTAGGCTTCCTTGGGTAGGAAACATTTTCAAAATTAGAAAACCCTTGGTTCAAATGCCTCATCAGACACTTGCTGGTGTAATTAATGACTCAGAAATTCTAGCCCTGCAGCAAACACTCTGAACATTGATCTGAGACCATCACAGGCTTCCTTGGAACTCTGGGCCTCCCTCCACACCCCATTCACCATTCTCATCTCAGATAACTTAAAAATCCTGAAGTTCTGCCTCCACTTTCTTAGTTCCATGACTACATGTCTGTGTCACCATGTTTGACTTAGATTGCTCCAGCTTCATTTAGTCAGGCATAAGATAGATGGGATGAATAAAAAGTGCATTACAGCTAACTACATCATAATAGCACTGATCTCTGTGAGTCTGGGTTTAACTATCTTTAGAATAAATTCAGAAGTATGGGCTAGTCACTTGATGAGTTAAAAGAGACTCAATGATAAAGAAAAACTTTGTTTTTAATAGTTGGATGACAGTAGACTTTAAGGAAGGATTGCATTTGATGGGAGCCATCCTGTGACTAGAATTAGGACTTCTCTTTTTTCTTTTATTTATTTATTTATTTAGTAAAGACTTCTGTCTCCTCCCTGCCGCCTCCCATTTCCCTCCCCCATTAAGTCCCCCTCCCTCGTCAGCCCGAAGAGCAATGAGGGTTCCTTGCCTTGTGGGAAGTCCAAGGACCACCCACCTCCATCCAGGTCTAGTAAGGTGAGCATCCAAACTGCCTAGGCTCCCATAAAGCCAGTACGTGCAGTAGGATCAAAAACCCATTGCCATTTTTCTAGAGTTCTCAGTAGTCCTCGTTGCCTGCTATGTTCAGCGAGTCCAGTTTTATCCCATGCTTTTTCAAACCCAGGCCAGCTGGCCTTAGAGAGTTCCTGATAGAACATCCCCATTGTCTCAGTGTGTGGGACTTCTCTTTAAGTACCAGAATTTCTTTTTTTTTTTTGGTTTTTTCGAGACAGGGTTTCTCTGTGGCTTTGGAGCCTGTCCTGGAACTAGCTCTGTAGACCAGGCTGGTCTCGAACTCACAGAGATCCGCCTGCCTCTGCCTCCCGAGTGCTGGGATTAAAGGCATGCGCCACCATCGCCCGGCATTTGAAAACCTTCATGTCATTTGAAGTCACCACCATTCAAGTCTCCTAATTGGAAGTTTTACAGTCATCAGGGAAGCAGACTATGATCACATTCAGAACAGTCATTCTTCATGCCTGCAAGTTCCCTGTCTCTCCTTACAGGAGGCATAAACTCCAGCAGGGTTCCACCTGCCCTGTATCTTTGTGGTATCCTGTTGAAGACTATTTAGTAACTTTGGGCTAAACTCAGTTCTGTATTTTCAGTTTCTCTCCCGAAAATCTTTTATGTTTTATGGAGATTTGGGCTCAAAGACATCTTTATGCATATTTCTAAGTTAGTTTCTGATGCTGTCCATCTTGTATTTCTTTTGGGTCATAAGTGGGGCAAAGATGAACTCAGGATCATTCATTCACACCTCATTGCTGTAATGACATCTTCACTAGGCTGAATAGATGGCTCAGCAGATGAGAACACTGGTTACTCATCCACAGGGCCTGACTTTGTTTCCCAGAACCCACAAAACAGCTCACAATTCTCTCTAACTCCAGTTAAAGGGGATCAGATACCCTCTTTTGTCCTCCACTTTTACACTCGGTAAATACAAGGACAGACTCAAGTCATCAGACAGCAGCAAAAAAACTTTATGTACTGAGGAATACTGTGGGATTTATTGGAGTTCTGGAAAATATTAAAATCAAGGGTTTAGTCCTAAAGATAACACATACTACAAAAAAGGGAAAAAACAAAAGAAGAGATCAGTTTAGCATTTTCAATTGAAAATAGGTTTTATTATTTAAGTTGTTGCTTTGATTCTACCCATCAATGAAAACATGTTTATAATCTGAAAAAAAGACATTTTACTGGTAGAATGTTTCAATTAATCAGGGTGTTGATTTAGTGGGAAATGTGTGTGGTGTGCATGACTGGTAACCTAATCTTGATCATATGAAGAGAGCCAAGAGTCTACCCCAAAAAGTTGTCTTACGGTCTTCACATATCTGTCAGGACTAAAATTCCATAATCATATCACACATACATATAACAGAAACTTTTTTCAAATAAATCTCATTGATGTTACATTACCTGGCATCTCTGGATGATTCCCTTAGAAGGAAACACTTCATGATGAATGACAAATGGATAACTAATGGAAATAGGAAGATGCAAAGAACTTCAAATAATGTATATATATCCACAGGACATCAAGCTATACTGTGAAATTTTCAATTGATTACTGATTATCCCACATTTTATATCTCTACCAATTTGATGAAAATGATGCTGTGGACACACATATGAGGTAATGTTTCTTATACTCTACTGTATTATGCATTTTAACATTAATTTTGATAAAATATGTAGACAAAACAGCAATTGTTGCGGTCTAACATGTACCAATGGACTTATATTCAAGAGAATGACCCATGATGATTATGAATTCAGATGTATTCATAACTATTTAGTGACACACAAAGTAGACTGGATAGAAAATGACATTTCAAGGGTAGTTGTGAAAATATGAAAAAGAAATCCTGGAAAAAAAATCACCATCCTTTCAGAGACACCATTACTTAAAAAGCATGAATATATACTGCCCAAAATAAAAATAAATAATGTTTCACTTAGATGATGGACATCTCATTCTACATATTTCAGCAGAAAAAAACCTATGATTAAGTGAAAGCACCATAGGAGATGTACAAAAGTCACAGAAAGAAAACAAAGAGCACAAAATAAGCTTCATTGAAAGGATTTGCTAAATGTATAGAACACTTTAATATGTCACTAACCAAAAACTGCAATGGAGAAATGTCCACCATCAGACTTGAGTGAAGATAGTGAATGATTAACCTTCTTCATGATGAAAAAGATATGAAACAAGAATTTCTGACAATAAAGACTACTGTGGTGTCTAAAGTCTTTACCATATCATTTACATGAAGAAGGTTTTTCTCTTGCAGGAGTTCTTCCCTATTACATGATGTTAAGATGATAAAAACAAGTCTTTAAAATATTTACAGGGCTACGGACATGGACAAGCAGCAAGCACCAGTCCATTTCAGGATGAAGGTCAGGTTTTTGAGAACTTCCCGTAGTCCTGCAAAAGGAACACCCATAGGTCTAACCTTCCTGGGAGAAAACATGGATATTTATATACCCATACAATGGCACAGCAAATAGCATAATTAAAATTAAATAAAATATTTGACTAACCATTTTTTCACTCATGAATGTTTTTCTCCTGTAAGTATTCATTCCTGTAACCCATGGGTTGAGGCATTTAAAGGTATACTCCCAGATTTTTTCTTAATCATGATTTGGATTATGCAATAGAAGGCAAGAATGTAGACTTGAAATTACAGAAATTAATCATTCTCAATTAGTGGCATCATTTGGGAAAATTTACAAGATATTGTCATCCTGAAAGAAATATGTCACGAGTTTGTTCCTGAGAGTATACATTCATACACCACTTCAAGTTCCTACACCTGATTCATGCTGCAGGCTGAGGATGTGAGTTCTTAGCTTCCCAATGTAGCTGTCGTGTCTGACACTTCTTGTGACAACACAGTCAAGGTGATCATGTAACCGTCTGGAACCCAGAGTCACATTAAACACTTTTATTCATTGACTTAGACATTTTGTTTTATCACAGACACAGAAGAGGCACTCATACCCATCTACAAAATTTTACACCTGGATAAGTGATAGGGGAAGCTTTGTTAACCAATCATCTTTAAGAAGTGGAACCTAGTTAAGGCGTGGCTTCCTGAAGTCCAGGAGAAAAACAGGATGGACCAGGTGCTTGCTGTCTGAGTGATTTCCACAGAACACATCAGAACCTGGATATTCCATTCTTGGGCAGTCAGTTTCCCCTTATAATAAGTAAAAATATAATTGTTTATCTTTAAGCTAGCCTGTTTTTTTTCCCCAAATTGAGCTAACTTCTACAGATAAGAATATTTATATAATTGAAGAAAAGTGAGAAATCAAAAAGGGTCACCTTATCATTGAGTTCACAGGACTTCTATCCACATAATTTTGCAGGTGCAAACAAAATAGAGACTTCATCATGCTTGAACAGATTTGGCATTTGTAATCTTGTTTTCTTCCCAGTCTTATGTAAGTAAATGTGTGTTGGCTGGAGATTTCCAAAACATTTATAGTTACATTCCCTTTTGTATGAAACTTCTGAGGTCCTCAGAGTACTGTAATAGGCAAAGGACTCAGTAGACCTCTTATCCACTAAAAGTTTACTCCTGTATAAAGACTACCAAGAAGAGGAAAACTTTACCACACTGGTTGCACCTAAAGGGTTTGACAGGCTGGACTGTGGTGGCACACCCCTTTAATCCAGCACTTGGGAGACAGACAAATCTCTGTGAATTAAAGGCCAGTCTTGTCTATAAGTGAGTTCCAGAACAGACTCCAATGCTACAGAAAAGCCCTGTCTCAAAAAACCAAAAAAGAAAAAAAGACTTTCTTTGCAGTATGATTTTTTTCTCAAGATTTTAAAGCCTGATGACAAATACAAAGTCTCTACCACATTGGTTAAAATTGTAGGGTTTCTATTCAGCATGTGTTCTTTGATGGATGTGTACACTTCTATGATATGCAAAGGCTTTACTACACTGATTAAAGTAATAAGGTTTCTATCCATTATTTCTCTCAAATACATACAGTTCTTTGATGTATTTGAGACTACATTGATATGAAAAGTCTTTACCACATTCTTTACATTCCTAGAGTTTTCCTGCAGTATGTGTACTTTTATGTTTTTTCAGATTGCTGAGTTGTGAAAAGGCTTTACCACACTGATTACATTCATAGGGTTTCTCTCCTGTATGAAGTCTTTTATGTGTTTGTAGATTACTGAGTTGTGAAAAGGCTTTATCACATTGATTACATTCATATGGCTTCT
>JABTXL010006448.1:72818-93318 GCA_025134845.1 Neodon shergylaensis
GATGGAAGGGTGCCCTGAATATTACAAAATTACACATTTAGAATACAAAAGTTGAAGTTCGTTCTGTGGCTTCAGGCTGACATCAGGAGAACTAAGGGTAATTTTTATCTGGTTGTCACGGATACTTCTGACAACCATGAGAGCAATTCAGGAACTACATCACCAACAACATACTATATTTTTCTCCTGAAAGAAAACTAGTTGATACATCCAGGATTTTAATTCCTGAATTTGCGGTCCAAATCTTGAGAAAATAATAATAATAATAATAATAATAATAATAATAATAATAATAATAAAGTGTTGTCTCATGGTAGTTGAATACCTAGAGAGAACAAGGCTAGAAGAATGCCTTTATGGGCAGTATGATGAGTCCGCACATCTTCCTCAGTGAGCAGGTGTAAAAAATCCTTGCATTATTCAGGGTTCTTTACTTGAACAGGACTGGTAGAATGAAGTTCTTCATATACATAGAAGGTGGATTTATCAGAATGTCTCACGGGTTGTGGTCCAGCTATTCCAACAATGGCTACCTACTAATAGAAAGCTGAATGAAAATCCATGAACTAGATGTCTCAGCAGATTTGCAGTATACATGAGAATTCCAAAGATGAAGGCTCTAAATCTATTAAAGGAAGAAACTTCCTAGCCAGATATGGAACCAGCAGGTAGAGGAAGGGGGGGGGTGAGAGACTGAATTATGGCAGACAAATAGAGACAGTGCTTTTTTTCTTCAATATCCCTATTAAGTAAATTGCCACCAGAAGGGGGGATCCAGATAATAAGTGGATATTTTTGTTTGATTGATTTTCTTGATTTTTTTTGAGACATTGTTTATCTGTGTTGGCCTGGATCACATTCGCTAGACCAGGCTGGTCACAAACTCAGAAAATCCAACTACTTCATTTTCCCAAGTGCTGGGATTAAAGATCCTCACCACCAAGAATTGGTGAAGGTGGATGCTTTCACCTCAAAAGATTCTGATTAAATGTGAGTTTTCCCATTTCAAAACCTTAAATAAGAAAAAACCCTAAACACGTACCCAGCTTTTTGAGTTTTAATTAATTCCAGAGGTAGACAGAATGACTACCTAGAACAGACTTCACAGCAGCCAAAACTGAAGAAATGAGACAGCTTACTTACCTCAGGTGACAAGGAGAACATGGGTATTATTTCCAAAGCAAAACTGTTCCTAAAGAGGGAAAGCATGGAGATTTTACTTATAGAATCTGGACATGTTTCTGTGGAATTCTGCCTAATTCCTCAGCATAGTCTGTCCACAAATCTACTTCTAAACATGATCAACATGATCACAATGTAAAAAGAGAGATATTTAGGGGCATTCTTATCTAAAACTCATGCAGGAACCTATGTAAATTTTTAAAAAATAAAAAGAAATTCCCTGGCAAGTTTATTTTATACTAAAACTTCTTAGTTGAGAATCAAATAAAAGAGACTGTGAAGAATGCTTGGAGCCTTTTTGTTATGTTTGATAACATAATTGTGTTGTTAGATCTAAAAGTTAAATGTGGCAATGACACAATTCTCCATATCCAAATGACAGAGAACACAAACACAGATAACATCAAGGAACAGTCACCTATCAGTAATCTGTTATTAGAGGAACGGCTCTAGTGATCTTCTTTAACCAGGGCACCAGCTGCTTTAGTCTCTGTGCAGGCTGGCTCAGAAGAAAGCCACAGCTGCTTCCATGGAAGATCAGAATTAGTTTATTTAGCTAACCCTGCCTCCTTCTTGTCTCAGGGTTGTGGCATTACTCTAGAGAATTTGACTCTTTACTTTTTCTAAACTATAAATTATAGTTATATATGTATTGTTTGCATGTGTATGTGCACAGTAATTACAGAGGCCAGAAGAAAGGGCAATAATCCAGAGACTACAGTTATTACAAGTCTTACCTACCATGTGGGGTACGGAATGGAACTTCAGTCTTCTGTAACAGTACCAGTACTCTTAATTGCTGAGCCATCTCTCAAGACCCACTTCTTTTATTTAAAATTTATCTCTGTACATTATTAATTAAAAGACATAACATCACTTTCCTCTATTTGGTCTTCCTCCATCTCTTCGCAAATATTTCCCTTGAGTGTCTTACTTGTTCAGTATGTGTGAACAAATACACTGAAATATCTGATTACAATCTGATGAGTTTGTTTTATTAGTTGTAGTTTTATGGCTTAGGGGCTGACAATACTGTATTTGATAAACAATTAGGAATTCTACCCCTACTGGTGGCTGATGGAGGTAGGTCATTGGTTAATTAATAAAGAAACTGCTTGGCCCTGATAGATTAGAACATAGGTGGGTGGAGTAAATGCTGGGAGGAAGAGGAAGTGAGGTAAGATGCCTCAGACAGACACCAAAGCTCTGCTCTCTGAGGCAGATGTGATGAAGCTCCAACCCAGGATGGACGTAGGCTAGAATCTTCCCTGTAAGCACACCTCGTGGTGCTACACACATTAATAGAAATGGGCCAAGCAGTGTTTAAAAGATTACAGTTTCCATTTAATTATTTCGGGGCATAAGCTAGTCAGGCAGCTGGAGCCGGGTGGCAGGAACGCACCCTGCAGCTCCCTCTACAGAATGGCGCCCAGACATGGATAACTACATCCACAAAAAGCCTGAGAAAGCTTGGGAAAGGATAGTGTAAACCATGTTTTCTTGGTAGCAGCAATTTCTTGGATCTGCTCTGCTTGCTAGAGGCAAGCAAGCGCTCTCAGTAAGTGAGGCTTCCTGACTCAGCTTTAGCTGCAAAACTCTGCAGCTCTTTTAAGAGGTCCTGCCACAAAACACTTAAACGGTGTTGATGACACACCTTTAATCCCAGCACTCGGGAGGCAGAGGCAGGCAGATCTCTGTGAGTTTGAGACCAGCCTGGTCTACAAGAGCTAGATCCAGGACAGGCTCCAAAGCCACAGAGAAACCCTGTCTCGAAAAAGCAATAAACAAAAAAAAAAAAAAAACAAAACAAAAAAAAAAAACGTGTTGATGAAAAGCTGAACACATGCTTTTTGGTTTTCAGCTGTAGCAGGAAAAAAGCTGTGTCATTTAAAAATGCCGGCTTTCTGGGCCATTCTGCCAGGGCAAACTCTGGCTGTTTGAGGCAGGAGGGCCGGCTACAGAGAGAGGACTTGAGTGTTGTCTGTGGACATACTATTGCAGCTTGCTTGCTGGCAGGGACCTTGAAATGCCATAGAGTTGTGGCAATAAACATGGCTTTTGTGGGTACCTTCGCATAAGGCTGGAAAGCTAAGGAATGGGCTGGATCCAGCTGTCAAAGCCACAGCTTTAGTCCTACTGATATTGCTTGGTAAATTAAAGACTCGTGTGGTCAGAAAAAGAGAAATATACAGTAAAAAGAGATTCAAAGACAAAGAAAACCTTTAAATAATTTACAGTGTGTTAAAAATATATGCATGCTAAAAGTTAAAGTTCTTAAAGTAAAAAACAAAAAAAAAGGAAGAAAGAGAGTAGTTGGGTGTGGTGGTACACACCTTTAATCCCAACACTTGGGAGGCAGAGGGAGATTGACCTCTGTGACTTCAAGGTGTGGTAGCACACGCCTTTAATCCCAATGCCTGGGAGGCAGAGACAGACAGATCTCTGAGAGTTCAAGGACAGCCTGGTCTACAGAGTTATTCCAGGACAAAGATATATAGAAAACCTGTCTCAAAAAGTAAAAATAAACAAAATAGAGTTAAAATTAAGCCTCACAAAGATGGAGAATAAACAGAGAATTTTGATACTGTATGCTATTATGCTCTCTTTGAATTGTTTTAATGGTGAGGAAGGAGCAACATCTGCTAAAAGATATTTGTTTATAAATGCTGCTGAACTAATCCAAGATAGATATTTTGAAAATACTTTGACTTCAGAATTTGGATCTAAGGATATGATACTTTGGAAAAGAGATTATTCTTTTGTTTTCACAGAGGATGAGACCCTGTGGATTGCTTCTATCCCAATATGGTATGATAGACCATGCCCTCCTGAAAGGTTGATGTGAACACCCTCAAGAAATTACTTTGCTCAACTGTTGACTGAGATGAATCTAGCACACAGGTTATACCATGAAAGACCTGAATAACAGCGCCCCCATACAGCAGGAAGCAGTTTGGAGAGAAATAACTGCGCCCATTTTCCCAGATATTGTTTATAAATGTTCTTTTACATTTAAAGGAGGATATGATATAGATATGGATAATTTACATTGGTATAAGTTTTGCTTTGTTGATATAAATTTAAGATCAATTTTGTTATATGTATATTTATATATACATATATATATTTCTGATATTGATTAGAGTATTGTGATTGTGTAGTTCATGTAAAAATGTAATGTGTATAGGTTGTTAATGGATAATCATTAATAATAATCAAGCTTGTAGTCATGCTAGTTAAATTTTTTGGATGTACATGGACATATTTCAGATAGGCATTCTTCATATCTTTCAAAGACTACAGAATAAGACATTTAATGTTTTAATAACAGGGTTTTTCATGACAATGAGACACATCTGCTCCTGGCAGCACCAATCTACTTCAAGACGATGGGCATCGAAAAGGCTCCTTATGGAGTTTGATAGCCATTTGGGCAACAAACTGCTCTTGCCTGGACTATTGCATAAACAGGACACAAAGAACCCTCAGAGAGAAAACTGCTGAACTTGCCTAAAGGTGAGATGACCTTTTGGGGTTCCTGATTCATGAAGGAGTCTGCGAGACATTCTGCAGGACACAGCAGATAGTGACTGAACTGACTTTGAAATTTCCTGCTTCATGGAAATGTCTCTGAATACTATGGGCCTGTAGGCCGAAGATGGATTCCCCAATGGTACAGAGAAACTTTGGGTGACTGTCCAGGCAGCAAGATGTCTCTGTCATTTCTAGAGTTTGGAAGTTGCTTATTTCTTGTTTGCTTAGGTAATATTGTATCTTTCTAGAGTCTTTGATGGAGTTGAAGAATAGTTAGCTATAGTTATAGTTTTCCTTAGTTATGATAAAGATAAAATAGATGTAAATATTGTAATTTTTACTTGATAACTGTTTTGTTATATGTAATTTTGCTATGTTAAAGTTAAAGCCTTCCTTTTTTTTGTTTAAACAGAAAAAGTGGAAATGATGGAGGAAGGTCATTGGTTAATTAGTAAAGAAACTGCTTGGCCCTGATAGGTTAGAACATAGGTCGGTGGAGTAAACAGAACAGAATTCTGGGAGGAAGAGGAAGTGAGGTAAGACGTCTCAGACAGATGCCATAGTTCTGCTCTCTGAGGCAGACGCGGCCCCAGGATGGAAGTAGGCTAGAATCTTCCTGGTAAGCACACCTCGTGGTGCTACACACATTAATAGAAATGGGCCAAGCAGTGTTTAAAAGAATATAGTTTCCGTGTAATTATTTCAGGGCATAAGCTAGCCAGGCAGCTGGGAGCCGGGTGGCAGGAACGCAGTCCGCAGCTCCCTCTACAGGTGGCTTATTCACATGGAGGGGTATTAAGCTGTTTTAAATCAGTATTAGGGATCTGACTGTGATTAGGTTGTCTTGGACAGGAAACAATGAAGAAGAGAAAACTTGGGATGAAAAATACCTTAGTAGTTAAGTGGACTGAAGATTCTTCCAGAGTAACCAGGTTCCATTACCAGTACATATTGAAGCTGTACTCTCCAGTATCAGGTGTTCTAACACCATCTCCTAGCCTCTTAGACACCATACATGAATGGGACACAAAGACATGAATACTGGAAAAACTCCAATACATATGAAATAATGATTACAATTTTGTAAAAGTAACCACAACAAATACATAAGACAAATGATATACACCATAAGAACTATGTCTTCAGGATTCTTTAAGTACCGGTACTCCAGACAGAGTGAAAAAAATATCATTGTGAGTTTCAAAATATGTGCTACATAGTCTACATAGGCATAAACACACACACACATGAGAGAGAGAGAGAGAGAGAGAGAGAGAGAGAGAGAGGAAGCACAAAACTGAATAAAATTTCAGAACAGCAGAATTAGAATATTGGGGCAATATAATACTTTTTAAAATCATTTCATGTGTGAGATGGGGAACAATTAATGTTAGGCTGAGGTAGGAGATTTGAGATATTAAAAGGTGGGCAGCATTGGAAAGTGAGTGAGACATCTTCTACTAGTGCCACTTGTAGGGAAAGAACTTGGGAAGGGGATAAGGTTTGTAAGTCTTTGTAAATTAAGAGATGGGATGGATTGTGCTGGGAGAAGACAGTGGTTGGTGACCCAAAAGTTAGTTTCTTTGACTCATGAATAAGAAGCTCAGTGGCCACTAAAGCACACATACAGGGTGCCCAGCCCTGTGTAATGAGATCCAGCTTCTTTGACAGGTACCCTACAGGTGAAAAGGACGGTCCCAACTGAAGTCCTAGGACACCAAGGACATATCCCTCCTTCTCTGTTACATAGAGGGAGAAAAGACAAGTTAAATCTGGGAGATGAAGAGTTGGGGTCTGGATAAGAGCTTGGCGGAGTCTCTGAAAGGTTTAGTAACAGGATTGAGAAGGAGCTCATGCAGAGATTCAAGAGCTGCCTCATATAAGGGGTAGGCAAGGAGAGAAAAAGAGGGGATCCAGGAATGCAGGAAGCCAGCTATTCCTAGGAACGATAAACCTCTTCTTTTGTGTAAGGAACTTCAAGGGACTGAATTAGCTTTTTTTCTGTCTAGGGTAATAGCTTTTTTAGGTTGGGATAATAGTTAATCCTGAGTAAATGACATGAGCGATAGACAGTTGGTCCTTAGAAGGTGAGATTCTATAGCCCCTTTGGACAGGAAATTTAAAAGAGCAGAGGTATCGCTTTTGCTGATCTCCAAAGATGGACTACAAAGTAAAATTTCATATACTGTTTGAGTTTAGACTTAGGGAGAGACAGTGAGAGATGATCAGAAGTTAAAGCCTGACAAACAGGTGTGGGATATCCCAGAATCCCTAGGGAAGGATGGTCCAGGTGAGCTGTGTGGAGAGGTGAGTGTCAGGGTCAGTCCACGTAAATACAAACATGTTTTGAGATTGAGATCTGAGAGGAATAGAGAAAAAAACATCCTTGAAGTCTAAAACTGATAAGTAGGAGGTTCCTGGAAGAATTATTGGAAAGATGTGTATAAGAGTTAGGCACTACAGGATGAAGAGTGACCACTGTGAAGTTAATGAGTCAGAGGTCTTGAACCAGGCAACAGTTTCCATTACGTTTTTGAACAGCAAGTATAGGGGTGTTAAAGGGAAAAGAGGTGGGACAAAGTTGCTTTTTTCTTAAAAGGTCAGAGATAATATGCTTAAGTCCCCTAAGACTCTGGAGAGAGAGGGTGGGTACTGAGCTTGGGTAATGTACTTAGTAGGATCTTGTAATTGGATAACAATGGGGAATGGTGTTTAGCAACAGAGGGATTTTGGGTGTCCCAGACTTGGGGGTCCACCTGGGAGGCTGGTAGATGAAAACATTGATAGAGGTAGATATTGGGGCTGGGAGGTTGGGAGGCTTGAAGGAGGAGTGGAGCTGCTGGCAAGTTGGTATAAGGTGAGTGGAAGGAGCAAATGAAATGGAAGCTCCTACTTTTGCTAAAAATAAATCTCTTCCTGCAAGAGGTACTGGGCAAGCTGGCATGACTAAAAATGAATGAGTGAGATAAATACCCCTAAAAACACAGTTAAGTGGTGAGCTCTACTGAAGGAGATAAGGCTGTCTTCTTACTCCAACAATAAGAAAACTAGAACTCCCTCGGTACTGAGTATGTGACTCTGGTGTCCCGGAGAAAGAAAATGGACCTTCTTAATACCGTGATCTTTACCCATGGCTCCCTGTTACAGATGATGGTTGAGGTTGGGTCAAAGGAGCCTGGGCAGCCTTACTCATCCATGGCCAGAAGGTCAACTTGAGAATTGTCTGGGTTTGATGTCTCCATGCCACTATGTGCACGAGGACAATTGACTGCCCAATTATCCTTCCCTATGGCATCTCAGATGAGGTCTCTCGGGACCAAGATGAGGATTAGGGCATGGTTGAGCCCAGTGACCAGTCAGTTCTACCACATTTAAAACATGGGCCTGGCGATTCTTGAATCCTGGGGGATCAAGGGAGCAGCATGGACAACACAGATCAGGCAGTCTGTCACCTCGGTCAGTCGAGAGGCCATGCCAGTGACTGTGGGCTTTGTCATGCCTCACATGGTACACCTTAAAAGCCAACTCTAAGATTTCTGCCTGTGGTGTCACAAGGCCTTTCTCCAAATGTCTAAGTTTAGCCTTACTGTCAGGGTAGCAATGAGAAAAAAAAGGAGTCATGAGGAACTGTCTGCCTTCTGTGGTTTCTGGATCTAAGTTAGTACATTGTAACTGAGCTTTAGTAAGGCGTTCCAAAAACGTGGAAAATTTTTCCTTCACATTTTGAATGACCTTTGAAAGCTTAGTATAGTTCATTGGATTGAGGGCAGCCTTACAGAGACCTGCCAAGAGGCAAGTCAAAAACTGGTCCCTAGCTAAAATCCCACCCCCAGTATCATAGTCTCAGTGAGGTTACTGCTCCGGGACTCCCTGTGCCCTCGGAGGGTGGGTTGCATGAGTTTGGTAAATCTCAGCTACATGTAGTCTGGCCTGTTCCCAAACTTGCCTGTGCTCTTCTGGAAGTAGGTTATTTGTTAAGATCATATAGATATCATGAATGATGGGATTATAAGACTGGGTAATGCATTGGAATTGTTTTATGAATGTGGTAGAATTAGATATATAGGACCCCAATTTTTGTTCTATATGGTAGAGTTCTGAGAGTCAGAAAGGAACGTGTACCCTAATCAATCTATCTATGCCAACCACCTCTCACAATGGGAGAAATGCAGTGGGTTTGGGTTGGTTTGGTTTGGGTTCCATAGCAGCACGTGAGCATGTAAGAAGAGGATAAATGTGGGTGCCAGTGCTGGGCAACTACTGCAGCAAGGCACTGGAGAGAAAGAATGATTCAGTGGGACTGCTGGTGTAGTTAGTGGGGGTGAGAGAGCTGAAGAGCGAGTGGAGGGAGGTGGCAAAGCAGTGGGGAGTAAAGGAATGGAAGTATCTGTCTGCTGAGCTCATGAAGCTGTAGATTGCTTAGCAGCGACGAGAACAGTAGCTGAAGGAACTAGGAGGGTATGAACTAAAGGAGCAGGGGTAGGGAATGGGGTTGAAGGAACAGTGATAGGATCGATAGGAGCAGGGCTAGAGACTGGGACTGAAGGAACTGTGGTATGAACTAAAGGAGCAGGGGTAGAGACTGGGGCTAAAGGAACAGCAGTAGGAACTAAAAAAGCAGGGGTAGAGACTGGGCCTGAAGGAAGAGTGGTAGGAACTAAAGGGACAGGAGTAGGAGTGGGGGCTTAAGGAAGTGTGGTAGGAGATAAAGGGACAGGAGCAGTGACTGAGGAAATGGGGGTGTCTGCCCCCGAGTTCAAAATGGTGGGGATTCTTTAGTTGGGTACAGAGTGGAAGTGGAGGGCTCTTCCAGTACAAATGGCATAGCCAGGAACATGTGAGCAGGCAAACAACTTACAAGGACAGAGGGGTTAGGCTTAGAGCCTATATAGTAAAAGACTTGGATATAAGAAAACTCCTTCCATTTGCCTGTGTGCTGACAGTAGTTAGAAAGCTCTCGAAAAATATTGGGATCAAAGGTGCCATTAGGCGGTTGCTTTAGGTTGCCATCTAAATTGTAACAAGGCCATTTTTTGAACAAAGACGGAAAAGTATGGAAATCTGTAGGTAGGACATTAAAACCTGGAGTTTTAGGGCCTCTAAAAGGCATCTCAGAGGGGAGGCTGGATTGATGGGCTTTGATGGCCTGCTATCCATAACTGAAGCAGTGAAAACCCACGAAAAATGGTGACACGACAAGGTGCACAGTGAGACATCTCTCGACTATGGGTGGGGTGTGAATCAGTGCACAAAACATCGCAGGACCCATGGGAGAGTATCCTCTGCCCACGAGTAGGATGTTATAGTCTGGATGGACCTGGCAGTGGTGACTCAGACACTGGAGGGCCAGAGGCCGCTCTGAGCAGCCTTTCATGATGAAGGAAGAAAAGGAAAGGAAAAAAAAGAGAAAGAATCTGAGGGACATTGCGCCCAGAGTCACTGTTGGATAGGACCCAGGCCATTCCAAACACAATTTCAACAAGCAAAACAATCCAGAAAGGAATGTCAGCAAAGGGCTTAACCATAGCCTTGAAGACTTTGGTTGGGGCAGTCCCCTAATTTTTAGGAACCCCAGAAGATTTCCAGAGCTCAATGGTGATTTCCTTGGGTTTGAAGAAACAATTAAGCTAACCCGAATGAGGAAACTCACTAATTGAAGCTGGTGTTGTTCAGAAAAATCACACTTAGACATATGGAACATGTGGTTGTTGTTGAGAAAATACCAGGTTCCAGATCCTGACCCTGGGAGAGGGACTTGGGGCGGGAGAGCCTCCTGAGTTTCACAGCACCAATGAAATTACCTGGATGTGAGTGAGAAGGAAACAAGGAACATGCAACAATCGCACTTAGGAGATTTTTAGAGGGTGTGAGAAAAAGATGGGGCGTCCAGCTTTTTAAAAGCTGCCTAGCGCATTCTCACAGGAGATTGGTGTGACTATGTCATAAGCAGATGACACAGATGACAGGCTCACACATGCACTTAAGGACTTAGCTAAGTCATAGTGGACATAATCACGCATGTACACAAGAGCTTATCTGAGTCATGGTGGATGTAACCATACATGTGTGCACGTGGGCCATACGGGGTCCATTTACATTCAGGCACCTCCACCCATGAGCATAGCTTCATGTGCATAGCTCCAGAATCTGGAAGTATCAGCTTTATGTAACTGAAATCATTACAAGTCTTCCCCCATGTATAACTGCAAAAGGTGTTATTGACCATCCATATTTTAAATTTTCAAAAATCAGATGAACAAAATAGATTTTAGAAATATTGGGGTTCCCTACCCATGAGGCCCTGTCAAAGTGTCAGTTGGAATAATCCTCTGACTAACCAATGGAGGGGCCCAGATCCTTTGTTGACACAGGACCAAGGATATCAATGTGTCTTCCCAAACAGAGGGGAAATGCCTGTGTGGTTTACCTTCTCATAATTTAAACTTTCTCTCTTCCCCTCAAGACAATTGGGAAGACCAAGATGAGCAATAAAGGAAGAAAGAGATTATGGTGGACAACCCTTAAATTCAAGCACAAAAAAAGAAAAACCACCACTGCCCAGGGGAGATTGATGCTTGGGGAGAGTGTTGCCTGTTTATCTATTTCAGAGTGCTGGCACTGGAGAGATCCTAAACCAGACTTCTCAGATGATTTCCCCCTGGACATGGTGGCCTAACCTGATGTTTGACCTCTGCAATTTGGCGCATGGGAGCTGGGAAGTTGGAGAATGGATTCCGGGGATTAAAGGGACACCTTAATGTGGAGGTCTTGGGGATGCACGCTATCCAAGGCATCTTACTTTAAAGAGCCTGGGTGTTCTCATATCCTTAGGAAACATGCCCTCCTGCAGACACACTTTTATGTATGGATAGGAAGCAACAGAACTGGCTCCGGTATTAGAAACTGCAGGGTGCCTTCTGATTACTATTGTTCTTCCTGGGAATTTGAGCAGACTGGCCTGGACATAATTAGCAGCGAGGCTTGGACTTGCTGTTTATACACCAAAGGCTGAAACAAGCATTCCAAAACCAGATACAACAGGTTCTTGGCTCTTTGAGTATAGGCTTGATATATCTCATCCCATGGATAACTCTATATTTGAGGATGTCCAGGATGAAACTCTGGATGGGGTGGCCCTGACCTGTACTCTCTCCCCAGTGGGTGTTCTGGCCTGGTGACTGGAGTAGAGGGGGTGTTATAAAACAAAAAGGGGAGATACTGGGCCTCATGAGGCCCAGGCATGAGACCCGGTGTAACTTCATGAGCCTAGCTTACATTTGGAGACCTGTCTCTGGCTACCCAAATAATTATATTTTTATAATATTATTATATATTATAATATTAAAAATATATTATACTATAAAGGACAACAACTGCTTTAGTTTTTAAAATGTATAAAGGATGTGTGCCCCTGGTTCCCTGCAAAAGGGAGTATGAATCTAGAGATTTAAAAAGGTGCATGTGAACGAATGAGCACACTTTGTCTTGGTCTATATTTTGACTGTTACTATGTTGCTGTTTTATGTGTTCATGTCTTTGAAAAGTTTAAGTGGTACCTGTACCTGTCTGTCTGTCATTACTGTTTCTTGTCTATTGACCTTCTTTGTTATCCTGGAAGAGAGGAAGCAGGCTGCCTCTACTTCTACACTCCTGCGCATTTTTTATTAGATCTGTTCCAGGACTTTGGGTCCCAAAGGAGAAACTTCTCTAAGGAGAGGCATGACACTGGCCACCTACCTTCATTGTTCTCTGGCCCACAGCCAGCCAGCAGCTCCTACATAGGGCAGGGGGTGCATGTGCATGCTCAGGTGAGCAGAGATACTACAGGGAGACATGCGCTTGTGTTAGGGGCAGCAGAGAATCAACTGCTTGCAATTTAAAAACTGCACAGATGTGTAACAGAGAATCTTGATGGTGGCTAGAGAAGTTAACATTTTTTTTTTCAGGAATACTGGCAGCCAGGATACATTCTGTGCCCACCAGTTCTGCTCTTCCTTTTTTCTTTCCTATGTCAACTTCTTCTTCACTGTGATAACACTCAAGGTCTTTTCTGCTGGCCAGGAATTTCTCATTTTAACCCTTCTCTGTCTTGATACTGCTTAAAAAGTTTTTGAGTTATACCAACCTATGTACTTTGGAAAGTGTTGATTTAAAATAATAGTTAAAGATACATTATGTTTGGGGAAATTATGCTTTTGTTTTCACAAAAAATATGAGTTTTAATAATTTAGATCCAATGGGTTACAATTACTTATCACCTTTTAAAGGGAGTTGGATACAAATTATTGTTGGTTAAAATTAAGAAAGTTACTGCTACTTTCTAGTTTCAAAAGTTTCATATTAGTACAGGTATTTATATATCAACACAAATTTAAGTTATTGTTATTGTGATACACACACAATATGTGTGTGTGTATAATATTTTGGGTTTTGTTTGAAATGTATCTATGTTTGAAATGTTCTGGAATGCTGGATAAACTCATGAGAGGAGACATTCATGGAGCCTTACATGTTGTCTAAAGGACAACAGGGGGAAAGTGACTAAAATGATATAGAAAAAACTCATCTATGGACAATAATGAGTTTTAAGAAAAAGTATAAAAATTCTAAATATTTAATTATGTTGTGCTAATTCTGATTGGTTAATTCTCCATTAATAAGGCTGGTGATTCTTTACTGAAGAACAGTCATGTTAAATATGCAATATGATCTTTTAAGGTAAAAGGAAGACTGAGGTCCTAAATACAAGTTAATAATTAATCATCATACTACAAGCAATCCTCTGAGTTACAGGGTTCTATATGATTGGCCTCCTATAAAATAACAAGACTAAAGCTCTTAGCTATTCAGACTTCCATAGAGAAGTCCAAACATGTTTCTTAAAAACTTCAACATCACATCTATGGTCGGTAAATTAAAACTGCAGTCTAACTGCTCCAATGATAGTTAGTCAAAGGACAAGATGCTTTTATTGGGAGTCTATATTAATTCAGAGGGTAGAAAAAAATAAAAACTGAGAACATCAATACAGGTTGTAAGGATTTGAAGGCATAAAAGCTTGGAGATTATATGGGTCTTAGAGAATATTCTAAAAATATAAAGTTTATAAGAAATGGTGGCTTTAGACGTAAATAAAAAAATTACAAGACTTCTTTCCCCTTCTTTAATTATTAAGAATATGAGTAAACAATCTTCAAATGAGTCCATAAATTTAACTTCTGTTCCCAGTTTGTGTCTGTTTTACCAGGTTCCCACTTGGCTAACAAATGCATCCAAGCATCAATTGCTGATGACAACCTGCTCCAAATGACTGAGTCCTGAGCTTGCTGAAACCTGATGTGGACCAATCCAGCCAATGTGATTGCTGGGTTTTTGTTTTTTTCAGCTTGTCAATGAGCCAGATCCTTCTTTGTTCCCTCATTGCTTTTGACTAAAAGTCTAGCCTTCCAGGGCTCTGAGAAAAACATCCTAAGGTCAGCAGGAAGTAATTACAGAAACGAACATATCATCCCTGTTCCCACCACTCTGAAATGTTAGATAAAAGGGAAATTTCTCTGTCGGTCATCACAGGGATTTTGGTCATTAATGCCTTCAAAAAATAATACTTGAAAGATATTAAAATCTCAATATCAGCCTCTGGAATAAATTCATCTCAAGGGTTTGAGATGATGTACTAAGGAGGAGCAAGGAATTTTGTTTTTTAAAGAACCGCATTTTGTCATTAAGAACCTTATAGCTGAACTGCCCCTTTCACGAGCTCGAACTATCTTTATTGATGGTTCTAGAACTCATGCCACTTATTGTACTGAATCAAAGTTTTGGTCACAATTATTTCTTTATACATCGATACAATAGAATGAATTACGAACAGTCATCCAGGTGTTATGGAATGTTCCTACTGAAGCATTTAATATCGAGGCTGATTCCAAATATGTAGTTGGGGTTGTAAAGACCATTTACACTCCTTCTATTCATGTTGATAATACTATTCTGCAAGAGTTATTCTTAACATTACAAAAGCTGCTGCAAAAATGAAATCATGTAGTATTTATTTGGATACCTAACAAAGGGGAAATAATCTAGCTGATGCTCTTGTAAACTTTGCTTCAGCTGAGGATGAGCATCAGAATTTGCATACCAAAGCTACTCATTTACATGGTCAATATAAAATTCCCTACAGACAAGCTAAGTATATTATTCTTAACTGTCCTATCTGCTGTCCCCTACATTTAAGACAAAATATCCCTCGTACCAATCCTTGGGGGTTGGATTCCAACCATATTTGACAGAAGGATGTAACTCATATACAAAGAATTTGGCCGGTTATCTTATGTTCATGTGACCGTAGATACATTCTCCTCCATGATATTGGCTATGCCATTATCTGGAGAGGCAACTTAATCATGTCATTACCCATTTATTTGAAGCTTTTGCAGTATTGGGGATATCACAATTCAAACTAGGTTCCCCTAATACATGAAAATAGTTTCATAAACTAGTACCTTGTTTGCAAATAATTTGAAGAGCTTCGTGCCCTAGTTAACCTAAACAAAAAAAACCTGGTGTTATGGAAATAACCTTTGCTGTAATGTAATATGTAAAACATCTCATCAGAAGACAAACCACAACCTAACCAGAACCATTGAACTATAGTGTGCATCTGTGTTCCCAAGGACTGACCATTGGCAAGGCACTCTACTGATGGGAGAGGTTTGCCTCCTCCTAACTTGGTTTGCCAAACATGTCAGCCAGAATAATACCTTAAGTCACCCTTGCACAGAGGTTTTTCTGCAGTTCAAAAATGACCCTCCATGTCTTCCTCCTTTTCCTTTTATAATGTGTTAGTTTGTTAATCCACATATTTAACAGCAATTCTTACATGCTCGACTGATGAGGCTTAATAAGCAGTAAATAAAACAGTTGCATGAGCAAACCCATAACAATAACTACTATCCCTATACCACCAGCAGTGTGGGTTAAACTTTGAACCCAAGCTTTAGGATCTAACCACTGTAATTTCTCAGTTATCTGTTGAGCAATATCAGCATCTGTCATTTATGGAAACCTCTGCATGAATGTAGATTCAATATCAAAATGCAATCTTTCAATTTCCTGTCTTACAAATTTGTTGCCCAAAAAGTAATTTCGTATTTTCCCCCTGGCTAACACAGATTCATTAAAAGCTAAATCAGTAACGAAAAATGTAGTGGACTTCCAATCACAATGTAATCTTTGTTCATTTTCTAACATTATCCCCTTTTCTCTAGGATACCATCTGCTTTAAGGCATCAACTTCATTCTATAATCTGGCATCAATTCCAGCTTGCTGGGACCAAAGTTCATGAGACTCTTTATGCCAAGCTTCAACATAATGTTTAGTCTACAATGAATTGGGTATGGCTATTCCAGATACTATGGCTAGCATCATAACTGATATTAGACTTAATAATTCAGCAACAACTGTCCCAATAAATCTTTTACTACAAACACGCAAATTCTTAAAAAAAAAAATAAACTCTACTGTTAACTGATTTAAAGAATTAGATGACCAAGGTCTATTTAATTTTACAGGCAACCAAATGTAGAGTCGCTGTTTCATAATCATGATGGACAGACCATTTAAAGGAATAGAAATATTTAAGCAGGTGTATAAGGTACAGTTGACACAAGAAATATTTCCAGAAAAAAACAAAATTCCCAATTAACAGTAAATAAGGCAAAGGAACACAAGCTGTAACATTCCAGCTTTTATACATAGTGAAATTATACACAGAAGCACTGGAAGCAGTTCCAGAAAATGATCCATTATAGAAGTACACAGTCTTTAAGGCAGCAGCAGGCTTCCAAATATGCTTCGGAACAGTGTCAGAAAACTGTAGCGTAGCCATCCGAGGTCCACTTATCCCTCATCTCCCCAGGCCATAAGCCAAGAACTGTTAACTGTCTCATTGTTCCTCGTAGCTGGAGCCATCCTAGTAACATCAAACAGATCACAGGCAGTACTATTCCATTCAGAATATGTATTAATAAACATCTTATATGGTCCCCAATTAATTCAAGTGTTATTAATAATTTTTCCAAATTTACATAAATAATCTTTCCAAATAAAAGGTTTATATTGCCAAGAAACGTAATTGAAACCTTTGCATAAGGTGAAATTGAAAGACGATTCGTTCTGCCGCATCTGGTTAAAAGAGTAGGCAGACAACGTCTGTAACCGTGTTCATGATGCAGTGACGTTAATACCAGGAGCTTTAACGAGGAGGACTAGGATGTTTTCTGGCCAATGATAGATAATTGGGCCATTGCTGCCACTAGAACTTCAAGATTGTCCTCATTTCCTCTCGATGTCAATCTTTTCTGCACAGCCATTTCAATCGGGCCTTCAGGCCTTGATCCAATGGCCTGGAATTTACTGCTTGGGGCCGTCCTGAAAAGACACAAGACCATACCGCCTCCTATCTACCAACAACTGTGCTTGAACTCATTCAGCCTCAGCAGAAGTTTTTGCCCAAATTTCCTTAAAAGAAGCTGGCTCCAAAGCCTGAAACTTTTCAGACACAAAATGCTTATCAGCTCTAGTTAGAATGTCTCCCTGTGGTAAATTCAAAAAGTTTAAAATAAATTCTCATGCATAATAGCTCTAGGATTATTCTGTAAAGCCCAAATGTCTTTCATACCCATGTCCTGCATTTTTCTCCCTATATTAGTTTTTTAATTTGTTGCTTCTAGCCGGGCGATGGTGGCGCACGCCTTTAATCCCAGCACTCGGGAGGCAGAGGCAGGCGGATCTCTGTGAGTTCGAGACCAGCCTGGTCCACAGAGCTAGTTCCAGGACAGGCTCCAAAGCCACAGAGAAACCCTGTCTCGAAAAACCAAAAAAAAAAATTGTTGCTTCTAGGTAGAGTGGCTTGACCTTGGGGGTTATATTCTACGCCAGCCACAGGTTTAATATTGTTCACAAAATTGCTGACATTTTGTAGAGGAGTATGCAGGCCCATTGTCTGTCTTTATTATGCCATCAAGTATGCAGTTGTATCTCCCACTCTGCATTGTCTGTGTCCTGATTTCTGCAGCACTACCCAGGGTCATCCATAACTGAGGAAGTTGGGGAAGGGTCCCCAACAATTGGTGCCTGAACAGGGACCCCAAAAGAATGTTAGGAGTGCCAGATAATAATGTAAGAAATTACAGGGTAATGGAACAAGCAAACACTTCTCCATTTCTGTCTATGCTTAAGCATTTGCTGAAAACTCATGGTGTTCATGTATCTATGTCAGACTTAGAGATGTGTCTTGAATTTATCTAGGCCAGCCTGGTTTATAGATTGAGTTCCAGGACAGTCAGGGATACACAGGGAAACTCCATCTTGAAAGAAAAAAGCAAACAAAGAAAAAGGAAAAGAAGAATGTATTTGTCCTTGAACATATTTATTTACATATATGTATAACCACAAGTTTGTAGAATTGGCTTTGCTCTATCAAATGCTACACTTTCAATTTCCTTGTGTCCCATATCATTGTCTTTAGATAACTTATTCTTATCAGCTGTCCCACTATAAATGCCTGACTCTAGCCGCAGTCATAGCCTTGCCTTCAGAATGTTAAGGTTTTTGAAAATTGTCAATCATTTAAAGAGCAAAGTGCTTTCTTGAAGATTTTGTTTCTCACTCTTTCATTATAATGGGACTGAAAACTTTTCATGAATTAGAAGGCAGAATGTCCTCCTCTGGGAGCTGTCTGTGACCTTTATCAATTTGAAAAATTACATTGGGCTCTAGGCATGGTGCCTCACACCTGCTAACCCAAGCCTTGGGATATGGAGGCAGTAGGATCAGAGTTCAAGTTCACCTCAGATACATAGTAAGTTTGAGGCCAGCCTCAGCTACAAGAGAGCCTGTCTCAACATTTCCCATCCCTCTTACTGCTCTAGAGTTGGTGCGACCTGGGACAATGAAGCCCATAAATGAGGGGGACTAAAGTCTCATGCAATAGCCAACTCTTTATTCCGAGCATCAGACAAATTTTACTGTGGGGGTTAAGAGGAATCACATGAGTCAAGCATGCAGTCCCGAGGGCAAAGCACATGTGGCTGACAAGCCAAACTCAGCAGAAACGTGTCTTTCCACAGAGGCATAGAAATAACCACAGCCGGATGTAATGAATCACCTGAAGCAAACTCCCTCCTATGCACTACACCTGGGAGGGGCTGGAAAGCATAACCCAAGAAAAAAAAATCTGTCGTTTGAAGAAACTGAGGTCACGAGACTCTTGGCTTGGTTTCGTGTTTTCTCAAAAAACTTCAAAACCTCACACATCTCCATTCTTGGACACTGCTTTGACAATCCCCGCCCCACTGGAGAAAAGATTTATAAAAATCACACTGAGTGCTAGAAGGGCAAGTACACTCACCTAGCAGGTGTGCTAGCCTGGGGTTTAATCCCCAGGATTAAGGTTTGTTTAGAATAATTCATTTATTTGTATTTTATGTGCATTGGTGGCTTGCCTGCCTGTATGTCTGTATGAGGGAGTCAGAGCCCCTGGAACTGGAGTTTACAGGCAGGTGTGAGGTGCTGGAAATTAAACTTTGGTTCTCTGGAAGAGCAGCCAGCACACTTAACCACTGAGGGACCTCTCCAGTGTCCCCAGTATTAAATTTTTTAAAAGAAGCTCGTCTTACAAATTCTTTGGCTTTGTAAGAAATGTTAAGCCTTTATCTGCTTCTGCCAGGTAGGTTCCAAAATTTTTATTTGGTTTTTGTTCATCTATATCTTGTCAAAAAAATCTAATCCCCTTGAGCACAAGTTCTAACTATAAACGTCTCTGTCTTCCTTTCTGTGACATAGCCCAGTCTGGTCTCCTTCAGTCTCAGACTCTGGGTCTCTACATACTCTTCTTGCATTCTTATTCATTTGGCTGGTGGAGGATTTTTTTTTTTTTTGCTTGTTTTTTAGACAGGGACTCAGTCTTCAGTCCAGGCTGTTCCACAACCCCTGATTTCCCCTAGGCTGGCCTTGAATTTGAGGTTGCCTGCCTTCCCCAGCCTCTCAAGGGCCTGAGGCTGTAGCCACAATCCACCACACACAGGTTTTCTCATTTTCAGTGCTGAAAATCACATCTGTGCTGTGTGTGTGTTTCTGCCTGTGGGCACACCTGAGCCCTCGCACATCAAGTGGAGATCAGAGGACAATTTGTGGAAACCGGTTCTCTTCTCCCCTGTGGGGCCCAGGCATGGAATTCAGGTCATCAGGCTTAGTGGCAAGCACCTTTACCCTGAACCACTTTCAATGCCCCTGGCCTTTCTCTTCTTAATTTCACATATATGGTAGGTAGGTGCCAGACAACTGTCTGTTGAGAGAAGAGAAGAAGAAAATAGCAAACACTTGGAAGATTTTGGAGAACTGTACTTACACTTGATTTGCTTAAACCAAATATAGGCCCTTGACCACTGGGCCAGTTGGGGCTCCTATCGCAAACAGCTGAAGCTAACTCAAGTAAATTAAACAAACAACAAAATCAAACAAGTTTAAAAAAAAACCCAAGCCCCGTACTAAACCATTTCCCTTTCCCGAAATTACCTTCAAATTAGCAGCATATGGCATTTACATTGATTCAGTCAGTGCAAGGGCTGGCAGTCAAATCCCAGCGAGCAGCAGCAGCACCAAAGGTCCCTTCTTTCTGCTTCAATGATCCTCTGCTCTCAACATGGAGACTGACACTTCCTCCTTCAGGCGCAAGAGGCCGCTGCAAGCCCCATGGCAATCAGCACCACACAGAAAGAAATT